>JAQZBX010014804.1:0-38216 GCA_029593785.1 Cabassous unicinctus
TTGTCTTTTCTTCTCATCTTTTTCTCTCCTTTTTTTTTTAGGAGGCACCGGGAACTGATCCGGGACCTCTCGTGTGGAAGAGAGGCACTCAATCACTTGAGCCACTTCCACTCCCTGCTTTGCTGTGTTTCTCATTGTGTTTCCTCTTTGTGTCTCCTTGTTGCATCCTCTTGCTGCGTCAGCTCTCCACGGGTGTGGGCCGTCAGCTGTCTGCAGGCGCGGGCCAGCTCGCCTTCACCAGGAGGCCCTGGAAATCGAACCCAGGGCCTCCCATATGGTAGATGGGAGCCCAATTGCTTGAGCCACATCCGCTTCCCTGTCTTTTAAGGTACCATAACCATTTAAATTTCAGTTTGTTCTTTAAATGTAGATGCCATGCAAAATCTGAAAACTCTTTAGCTCAAGGATCAGCTTATTTTTATTCTTAACATTTGTTTTTTTTCTTCCATTTTATGGGCCCGGGGGCGGGGGAAGGGCTGGGAGAGAAGAGTACTGAGTACTGAGTCAGGGTGAAGAGGGGTGGCTTCACCTCACCCTCCCACCCTGTGAAGGTCTCAGCAGGGCTCCTGGGAGGCCTTGCTGAGGGTCCCTGCTGAGGCGGCCTCTGGCGAGGACCACAGCTGTGCCCAGGAGTGAGGCCAGCAGGGCCAGCGGCGCACCAGCCAGGCTTCAGGTCCCATGTGGGATGCAACAAGGAGACATAAAGAGGAAACAATGCTGCTTTGTATTTCTCAACACCAATTCAACAGAGAACCTTAGGGGGCTAAGAAATGGTTATTAACGTGGTCCCCAAATGCTGAGGCCTGGCATGGTCTGGTGGCCGTGAGGGCTGAGGGCCCCCTGCTGCCCACCCCAGCCTGGGGCCCCAGTCCTGTGGAGCCAGTGCCGCCCATCAGCAGGACCTTCTTTAGAGGAAGCTGCCTCTGAGCAGCTGGGCTCCTGACCAGAGTCCTGAAAGTGACCTTTCAGGCCTGACCACAGGCACGTGCAGAGGCTTCCCCAGGGAAATACAGAGCAGCACTGTTCTCGTCCCCAGTTGGATGAGGTTTTCCTTCTGTTTCATATGCTCTCATTAGATGACATCCCTCTATTCAAAACAGACCCCGCGTTGTCTTTTGAATGGACTGCGCTTCGGGGTGCCTTGGCTTGTTTGTTTTCTCCAGTTCTGAAGGCGCCTTCCCATGCACAGTGACATCCTGCTCGTGGTGCCGGGTCTGGCTCGGATGCTGCCGGGTCCTTGAAGCCACCAGGCTCCTCCCCTCTGCCTCCCAGGGCGCTGCGCTTTCTCTCTCGTCTACCTTGCCTGGCTCCCCGTGGTTCTGTGATTTGTGTCTCAGCCTCTGGCTGCACCGAAGCTCATGAGGAGCATGCATTATTCCCTTTTGAACGTGCAGGGCTTATGTTATTTACCTGTTGTATGTAATCCTTACGACTCACTCGTGTGTGTACACAGTGTCTGGCACGTATGCCTGTGGTTCCCAGCCTGAGGCCAGTGAACCCCTGGCAAGGTAGTAATACACATTCACCTATTTTTGTTGCTTTAAAAAAAAAAAAATAGAACATATCTCCTCCATTAGAATGTGTAGGTTAAACAAAGTTTTTAAAAGTTGTTATTACTTACAGTACATACCACTTCAAGGTTGTTAACCTGGTTATCTCATGCTAATTAGAAGCTCTGAATGGCAGCTTTAGATTTCTTGATTAAAATTTGAACTGATTAAGCTTTAGACAAATCATTCAATAATAAAGCGTTCTTGGTAGAAAGATTGGGGACTTGAGAAGTCCATGCAATGGGAAAGCCATGAAAAAAATTTAATATACGTACAGTTATTGCTACTCCTCTAAATTCAAAGTGTTCTTTCAAATAAATAATGAATTTTCAGTCTTGGGGAAAAAATTGTTTTTTTGCTTTGCATTCAACATTTACCTTGTTTGGTTGAGATTTCTCCTCCATCCCTTTGTGCTTAGGGGAGTGTCCTCCCATGCTCCATTACGTGGGAGGGGAATGTAGATGGACACCCCACCCTACCCCAGAACCCCACGTTCCCAAAGCACTCTCAATCAGTTCATCTTAACTGAGTGTCAAATTAATGACTAAATCTTGGTGGTTCTTTTCTGTTAGTAAAGCTGCTTGTATATTCCAGTAGCTACTGTATTCCAGTGGTTACTTATGTGGGCCAGAATTGATTGTGTATGTGTTTGTGTTTCATTTATTACTTTTTTTTACAATATTGTGCTAAATCACCCTGTGTAGTATAACCTCCCTCCCCAAATCCTCATGATAGGGAAAAATATGGAAGCAAATACCTATTCATTTGTAGTGAAACCATAGATAGTTTCCCTTTTATCTACTTTATAACTTTCTTTAAAAAATCAATTGTATAATTTTTACAATGAAGCAAATATGTTTGGAAATAATGCTCTCTTTTTATTTCTAAGCATATTAAATCTCTCCATGCTTTCATAAAATACTATAAAAATAGAATAACTTTTTCTTTTCCCACTCTGGTTTTTCTTACATTATAAAAGTCATAATTGGTTATTTTCACTGTGAAATATTTTTCATGAAAAAATTTTCACCTCCAGAAAAGTTCCAAGGTTAGAAAAGTTAATGCTCTTGCACTCTTGACCTTGATTCACCACCTGCTCACGCTTTATCATCGCTCTTTCTCCCTCTCCATCTCTCCCTGTGCACATGTGAATTTGCCCAACAATTAGAGTGACTGAATTTTAGAAACTCAGACTGAAGTCAGCATGTGGATTGTTTGGCAGCTGCGATCTTCAGGAGGTGGCGTGCTCTGTAGCAGGCCCAGGCGTCCCTGGTGGCCTCTAAGGAGCTGCTTTCCTCTCGATGTCCTTACTGAGCCCCAGGGTTCGGGTGGACGTGCCTGGAGCTCAGCGAGAGAGCTCCTGTCCTGCAGGGGCGGCCTCTCGCTGCTGTGCCGGGCGTGCCTGCGTGGAGCCGTCCAGCCAGTGGCTTTCCACGCCGCCCTAGTGGCTGCATCGGCTCAGGCTCCTGCCACGGCTCCGGACCTGTCTCCACCGGCTTGGGCGCGTTGCGCAGTGACTGGCTGCCCGCGGCATGGCCTGAGCCCACCGCCTCCTGCGGGGCCTGGGCGCGTTGCTACCTCCACAGCGCTGCCTCCCTGCACCGCTGCGGCCTCTTGCTGCTGTCACACAGTCCCTCGTTTCCCCCCTGGGGCAGGAGGGTCAAAGAGTCGGCTCCACGCTGTGTGAAAGTGGTCTTTGAATTCCGTTTCATCAGGCCGCGGCAGTTGTCCCCCGAGGCCCGAGCTGGCACCAGCCTGCGCCTCTCCACTCCTGACACGACCACGACCGCGACCTCGCGCTGCAGAAACCTCCGCGTTCCCCTCCGTGTGAAGTTAGCCAGCTGTTCTCAGTGATCACGGCTGCCATCAAAGTACCTAGTTATGTGCAGACACTGTGTAACGTGCTTTACACGGATTTCATTCTCAACACCACCACGAGGGAGGTACTGTCCCCCAGGGTACAAATAAGGAAACCGAGGCTCAGAACCATAACAGAAGTCACACTGAGACGAAGTGGTAAGTCTGGGAACTGAGTCTAGGCTGACGATTCCAGGGCCTGTGCTCGTGGAGAGCTAGGCAGCACTGCCACCCAGCCTTGTCTTCAAGCTCTGTCCTGCCGTAGTTGTTCTCTGCTTGTCACCCACACAGCTTTGCTTTACCGGCGCCCCAAGTATGGAATCTCCTTAGAAATATTCCCTTTTTTTCATTCTGTTCTCTTTCTAGATTATATTCTCCCCACCTTTCCACTTATATACATCCTGCTCATCATTCACGATCCTGTTCAGAGTCTACGTCTGCTGTGAACCCTTCCCTGAGTCTACTCGCTCCTTGTCCAAAGCAGTTGTTCAAATTTATGTTAGTAATTTGGAGAAAAGCCACTTTTTAAAAATACATATTTTTTTTATTAGAGAAGTTGTGAGCTTACAAAACAGTTATGCATAACGTGCAGAATCCCCACACATCACCCTTCCACCAACACCTTGCATTGTTGTGGGGCATTTATTACAGATTAGGAAAGAACATCATCAAAATACAGCTAGTAACTATGTCCATAGCTTACACTTGGTCTGTATTTTCCATGCACCCCCCATTAGTAACACCATGTATCAGTACTGTCCATGTGTCGTAAGTAATGGGAGAACATGCTCACATTTGTACTGTCAGCCACAGCCCACCTCCCACCACGTGGCTCACTGTTACACAGTCCCATGCCTTGTACCATCCATCCAAAGTGCACACTCAGTGGCTGTCCCTTTCATCACAGAGCTGTGCACTCATCGCTTCAGTAAATTTTTGAATGTTTTCCTTAGTCCAAAAGGAAAAATTCCATACTCCCCATTATTGATCATTAATGTTGCTATGGTACCTTCTTTGACATTGATGCAAGAATATTTCAGTATTACTGTCAACTATATTCCGTAAGTTACGTTTATCGTATTTTCTCCATGCAGCACCATGTTCTTACCCCTCGTAACAGCGACATACATCTGTTCTAGTTCATAGAAGAACATTCTTGCGTTTGTGCTATTAACCACAGCCCTCATCTGCCTTTGGGTTCACTATGTTACCCAAGATTATTCTCTAGCTTTCTTTCAAGTGACATTTACATCCCTAAACTACCCGTTTCAGTCACAAGTCCATTTATAAACCAGCCATGCTAGTTACGCTCACTATTATGTGTTACCATCAACTCTATCCATTTCCACACTGTTACAGCTGATTAAAAATTCCACATACATTAAACATCAGTTTCCCTTCTCAGCCCTCATCCTGCCTCTTAGTAAACTATAATCTATATTTTAATTCCATGTGTTTATTCTTCTTATTTAGCTCATATTAGTGAGACCATGTAATATTTGTCTTTTCGTTTGACTTATTTCACTCAGCATAATGTCCTCAAGGTTATTCCATGTTGTCACATGTGTCCTAATTTCATTTCTTCTTACTGCAGCACAGTGTTCCATCGCATGTATAGACCACATGTTGTTTATCCATTCGTTGGTTCATGGACACTTGGGTTGTTTCCATCTTTTGGCAACTGTGAATAGTGCCACCTTGAACACTGATGTGCAGGTGTCTGCATCCCTGTTTTCAGTACTGGGTGTATTCCCAGTAGAGTAATTGCCGGATCATATGGCAGTTCTATATTTAGCTTCCTGAGGAACCTCCAAACTGTCTTCCAGAGGCTGCAGCATTCTACATTCCCACCAACAGTGAAGGAGTGTTCTTGCTTCTCCACATCCTCTCCAGCACTTGTTTTCTCTTTTTTTAGTGGCCATTCTATGAGGTGTGAGATGATATCTCATTGTAACTTTGATTTGCATTCCCCTAATAGCTAGTGATATTGAACATTTTTTCGTGTGCATTTTCACCATTTGTATTTTCTCTTTGGAGAAGTGTCTGTTCAAGTAATTTTTTAGTTGGGTTGCTTGTCTTTTGATCATTGAGTTGTATGATCTCTTTATGAAACATGGATATCAAACCCGTATCGGGCATGTGGTTTCCAAATACTTTCTCCCATTAAGTGGGCTGCCTTTTCACCTGCTTGACATAGTCCTTTGAAGCACAAATGTGTTTATGTTTGAGGAGCTCCTATTTATCCATTTTTTCTTTCATTGCTTGTGCTTTGGGTGTACCACCAGTTCTTGAAGATGTATCCCTATGTTTTCTTCTAGTAGTTTTACTGTTCTAGATTTTATATTTAGGTCTTTGGTCCATTTTGAATTAACTATGTGTTCTGCCCCAGCCAAGTGATCTTGACAGCCTTGTCAAAAATCACATGACCATATATATGAGCGTCTGTTTCTGTATAATCAGTTCGGTTCCATTGGTCTTATGTCTCTCTCTATGCCAGTACCATGCTGTTTTCACCACTGTAGCTAGGTAATATGATTTAAAGTCCAGAAGTGAGAGTCCTCCAAGTTCGTTCTTCCTTTTTAAGATGTTTCTGTCTATTCAAGGCCCCTTACCCTTCCAAATAAATTTGATAATTGACTTGAGAACAGTCAGTTTTTAAAGTCTTTTGTTCTAATGTATTTTTAGTCCTTTGAAGGCAGAGGCATTATATGTTTTCGTCTCTGTATTATTAAGGACAAAAAGTGCCTTGATGATGCTGATCATGATGATGAAAACGGCTGCTGTGTATTTGATCCCACTTCTGTGTCCTGAGGACTTTGCAGACATTATCTCGGCTTCCCAGAGCTGGGGGACATGCCCTCAGGACTTTTGTCTGCACAGCGATTAAATGGGAATGACATCCCATTTTTTGTCCAGAGTCGTTAGGATTGGATGGTGCCAGGATTTACTCTTGGTTCCATCAGATTCCCCAAAAACATTCTCTCTACCACATCATATTGTCTATTTACTTTGGACATAGGAGCTACCCAGGAAATATTTGATGCATTCTTCCATTTTGCAAACCAATTTTGCCATTTCTGGTATATTTTAAGAAGGATATTCTTAGGTAACACTAACGTGACTGTAAATTTAGGAAATGCTTAAGCCAATTCCACAACATTTTGTCATTTCTTTTATTCATGAATACAAATAATTCTGTTTTTTTTTTAATATGAATTGCTATAAAAATATATTCGACAAATATAGAATATATACTAAACAACATGTACAGTGGCATTGTAGAATTTTTTCCTTCTCATAAGTTTTTTGAAACTATCTTGCTATCTTGTTAGGACTTGGAATTTAGTTTAAGGTAGGTTAGTCTGGGTCTCAGACTAGGTGATTTATAGCCTGAAGCCTCATAAGGCTCTGGTTGCAACAGAACTTTCTGCCTGATTCGCTGTTTTAGCATGCGTGGCAGGGCATGGCAGTGGGGCTTCTGTGCAGATGCGCGCTTCCCGGTGTCCACAGCAACTCATGCGTCTTCATCGAATAACGAGATGGGCCCCTCGGGGTCCAGGAGGGGAGATGCCACTACAGGATAGAAGGTTGTACAAAATGTCACCTCTCAATCCTCTTGAATTCCCCAGTCCTATAGTAACTAAGTGTTCGCATTTGTTCTTCAAGGTAGAGTGAAATTTGACGCTCTAGCCCCATATTAAAATTCTCGTCACCATGAAAAGTCGGTGTCCTGTACTGGGAAGGACACTGGCTTTGGGGTCCTCCTGTACCGTCTCTGGGGTCCTCCCACACCGTCTCTGGGGTGCTCCCGCCCCGTCTCTGGGGTGCTCCCGCCCCGTCTCTGGGGTCCTCCCGCCCCGTCTCTGGGGTGCTCCCGCCCCATCTCGGGTGCTCCCGCCCCGTCTCTGGGGTGCTCCTGCACCGTCCATTACAGGTGCTTGCAGGCAGGTGGTCCCCCCTGAAGCCTGTTTCCTCATCTCTCAGATGAAGTTAGTAATACCCACTTTGCTTTGCTGCTGTCAGCAAGTGGTAGAACACGAGAAATTACGAGAGCGATGCCTGGCACTGTTATCATTAAGAACTAAGTTGTGCCCATTATTAAACTTTGTGTTCAAGAAATGGACTAGCTGAGGACACGCTGGTTTATGGTTGCTCCTCATCTCTGTATGTAACTCATTTTAATGATGCCGTTTAAATAACATTCATTTTACGTAGTTTTTAAATAACTCATGTGGTTCGTTATAAGGCTTTTAAAACCTAAATTTTTCCTCTCAAGAGGGAAAAAAAACCCAAGTATTTAGTTCATGGACCACGTGTGGTTAGTGAGGAGAGTAAAGGCTTGGGCGCCTGTGTCTAACCCTGGGCTCTGACTTACAGCGAGCGGCTGGTTTCATCTGAGGACCTGCTGGGGTGGCTGCGGCCCTTCTGCGCTGACGACGCCATGCCCGTGAGGCCCCGCGTCCTCGTGCTGCAGACCGTGGAGCAGTCGTTCCGCCTGGCCGAGGAGGACAGCAAGCTCCTCGTGTTCTTCAGAACGGAGGCCGTGCTCAGGGCCGCGTGGCCCCAGCGACAGGTGAGGGGCCTGACGGCGTCGGAGGTCATTCCCCAGCGCGTTGGCGTGCCTGCCAGGCGGTGATCAGCTTGTCATCTGAATCCCCAAGGCGGCCTCAGCCCAGCTGTGGAGTAACTGAGTGTGTGCAGCAGTCATTTCCCACATATTTGAACCTGTGCATGCTTAGTAGATGAAGTCTTGCTCATTCACCATGCTTTCAACATTTTCTCTTCATTGGACATAGTCGGGCTTTTCAGAGTATTAATTAATTACGGTGGCTCCCTCTTTCCCAGGAGAAATGCAGGTCTAAATGGAAATGCAGTGTGCGGTTGAACTAATCTGTTTCTTCCATGCTCTGGCCTGGCAATAAAGTGTTTGTCCTTCTCTTCTGGACCCAGATCTACATAATGGAGCAGAGACGATCTTATTCTCCCCAATATCCTTCAAAGGCCCGCTTGGTCCATCTCCTCTCTGGAACCTTCCCTGATCATTTCAGACTTTACTGAACCTTGAATTCCAGACCTTTGAGCTTTGTTTATGCGTTGTTATTGTTTTAATTATTGTTATCAGTTAAAGTCTTCTCTCCCTACAACCCTGGGAACTCTGAAAGCCTCAGAGGGTGTTTTAATCCTCTTTTGAATCCCTCTAAGTGTGCTGTGCACATGCTTAGAGTTTAAATACTTGTTGACTGAGTAAATGGGAACCCTTTCCTATGTCAGAGAATGACGGTGGCTCTTGCAGCATGGCTGAAGTCCTAAATGGACACAGCTTACGGACTCCGTTGCCGGAGCCGGCAGCTTGGATCACGTGCTTCGACAGGCAGCAGGTAGTGCAGGTCATCATGCCAATAAAAGGTTCAAATCAAGACTGCCCAGATCATTGTGTCTGCAGAAGAGGTCCTTGGAAGTCTGACTCCAGCTTAACCTCCTTTCTGATTCCAAAATTTTGCTTTATAATTTATATTTATATCCTTATTAATACATCTAAAGATAATGAATTGATTTCTTTTAATGAATCAATATTAAGAATATCTCATGACTCCCCTCAGGGTGTCTTTACAACAATTATATATATTCTTATTTCCTTCTGTGAGTTAAATAAGTAAATAGTATTATCTACTCGTCAGAGTAGAGAAATTAAGATTCAAAGAACGGAATTATCAGAGATTCTCTAGTTTTCCAGACTTGCTGAAATGGATTGTAATTTTTTAAAAAGTTGCTAGTACCTGAATACTGCCGTCAGGGAAGTGCTCCTACCTCGCCAGGGCCTTTAGGCGCAGCGCTACCCCCAGCAGCCCAGGAACTCAGGAGCAAGAGGCTGTAAAACGGCCTCAGGGCACCTGCTGTCGCACCTGTTAGAGCTAATGGCAGGTTCCACGAAGCCTCCCTGAGTAAGCTCTAAATCTGATCCTTTTTTTGTTTGTTTTTTCAATTTGGCCGAGTGGAACTTTAGATTCAGACTCACCCTGAAGCAAATGGGCACTGCCCCTGTCCTGGACCCTGACAAAATCTCCGCTTTTCCAGTTTTCAGCCTTGCTGGGTCTCACCTTCCTTGATGGCTGGAAGCTGACACGCGGTGAGGCTGGTTTCTTTGTGTGGAGGCCACAGCTGATGTTATCTCAGCTCTATATAGTGAAAATACTGTGAGCTAACATGGAAACCGGGAATGGGGAGACATCTGCCTTCGCTGCTGTGTTGCACCACTAGGGCGTGTATTTTGATATTTGGGCCCAGGTCCTTCAGAGCTAATACAGGCAGAGTCACTGTTGCTTCCTTTAAGCTTTTCTCAGTGTTCCAGTTCCTCAAAGACCAGTTTTGACTTTTATATGAATTTAATGATTTTGGAATATTTCTGACATTCCAGTCTCAGGCAGCTTAGACTCCGTAGCTAAGACTTTTTCATGCACTTTTCTGAGCTGCCATGCACCCTTTCCTCTCATTTGGAAGGCCGTAGTAACTCCTCATTTCACCAATATTTCCTCCTTGGTGTGGACCTTTTTAGGTCCTCAAGAAAGTGCCTCTCCCAGAAGCCTCTCTGCTCTAGAGAAAGCGGTCTCAGGTCCCCTTGCCCTTTTATTTTCTCTCCCTTTTTACTTTCCCTTTGATGAGAGCAAGGTACTCCGTGGATACTACCTCCCCATTCTTGCAGCTGCTGATCGGGATTTCTTGGTGTTTCAGGGTGGAAATAGGAAAGCAACCACAGCGGCTCAGTTATGCCAGTCATCTGTAGTCGTCTCCAGGCAATGACCGTCTCCTCGCCGTCCTTTGGAAATTAAGTGTTCTGTGTCAGCCTTGCGTCGCTGATGCAAATAGTTTTTGGAGGGCAAGTGTCTTCCGTGGTGAACTCTCTCTTATAATTGTAAATAACTTTTGCTACTTGGAAAGTAAATGCAGAAAAACTGTGGTTTCAGCATGGAAACCCCAAGAACTGCTGGACTGTGGCAGGATGATTCTCATAGTTCAAATCTGAAGCAGTCTCCATTGTTGTTGTTCAAAAACCGTGTTACTCTTGACCTGTATAGTAGAAAGATCCTGGAGCCAGTGGTTTTATCATCTGTGAGCGTCTCCACCTTGCCTCCATCTACTTTTATAATCTCGCAGAATGTTCTTAAGCCTTAGGGGAACCTTGAATTAGGGGAGATAGAGGATGGCTTGCTCACCCTGCCATTTCTTCCACACATATTTAAACGTAGTTTGCATCTCTGCATCCGAAACACCTAGGAGACCCCAAAATGTTGACTGCATAGACTGCCTTTTTCTTCACTTTCAAAGGTACTTTAGGTAATTCAAGGATAAAGGTGGATTCTGAGAGTGACGATAAGAGCAGATAACGATATTGAGATGTTCAGTTAATAGGAAACATGGGACCAGCACCTTCACTGTGGCTGGTAATCCTTCTAGGGCAGACTTTGCATACATCAAAGAGGGGCTTAATATTTAATTATCCTCAAGGTGCCCAGAGTGGTGGCCCCACAAATCAGTGTGTTGCTGGGAAACAGCCCAGCTCCTGCAAAATTAAACACGGTTTGTGGAGCCTGCTACTTCACGGCTTCTCAGAGAGAGAGCCATTTCTCCTTTCCTAATGATTAGGTAACAGAGTTGAAAATTCAGAGGCCCTCGTTTTTCAGCAGCACGAGAGGCCTTCCTTTCCACCTCAGACGTGTGCCTCAGCCGGGGCAGCCTGGGTGGAAAGGGGAGGCTAAGTGTGTTGTGTTAATCCCCGGGGTACAGTTTATCTGAGCTTTCCAGGTTTTGTAATTTTCTAGTTAACTGGTGCATGAAAAATGTGTCAAAATACTAATGTTTCCTTAAAAATATTCCATACCCCATCACCTCAGATGTACAAGAGAACATGAGGCTTGGTGTTTAGCCTTTGAAGATTTCACCTGTCTGGGTTTGTGGTCATGAGAGATCACAGAAGGAACGCGTTTACGAGCGTCCAGCCTCATTACAAATCCACGTGCTCTGCCCGCTCTGAAGCATGCAGGGCATGTTGACCCTTTTGGTTTCATCTGCCACAGCACCAGCGGGACGTGCACTTCCTTGTGGACACGCACGCCTCCAGCAGGAGCGGAGGGTCCACGTGCGAGCTCGAGGCAGCGCCTCCCGGGAAGCTTGTCTTACGTGCAAGGAGGTTTGCGAATCCAAATATAGGACGATATTTGATGTTCCCTAGTAGCCAGGAAGTCCCAGCTCCCCGTTCAGTAGTTCCATTACAGCCACGCTCTGGACTTGTGGATACGGTCGCTCTAGAGCGAGCTCGGCTCTCCCCTCTTCTGAGATGGCTGCATGCTGTGAATTAGCCTCCACTCGCCATCGCCTTATCACTGTTTCAGTTCTCTGCAAATCACCTACCACTGTGCAACTTCTTCCTGTCTCTCCTTCTATTGTATGATGTCTTCCTTCTTCCATTAGAATATAAATTCCATGAGAACAAGAATCTCACAAGCACTCAATAAATATTTCTTGACTAAACAGATATTAAATATTAAAAAAAAAAAAAAAACTCAGCCCAGTTCACCCTTATAATGGCAAGGTCTGGGCCCCTGACTTTCAGCCTCGTGTTCTTGCCACCGACACTGAGGGACTAAACCGTGCTGCTTCCCCGTTACACGCAAGCGGGATGATTTCTTGGAATGAGAGGATTTCCTTCCATCGAGGTCTGGGGTTTTCCGGCTGATTCTGTTTGACGTCCATTTGCTGCACTTTGCTGACTGTGATCTCTAACCAGGCAGACGCTCCTCCTGTGGAAGCAAACAGGCTGCACGCTTGTCCAGACACGAGCAAGGAGACTGGACAGGTTGGAGTAGAGCCCAAGGTGCCTTTTCCCCCAGGTGCGCTGCTTGCTTGCGGCTCCGCGTCGTGTGCCTGGCCTGGTCCTGCCCACCGGGAGTTTCTGAGCCCCTGAAGGGGAAGGTCCCGGCTGGCGTAGGTGCCTGATCCTGACATCCACACATGCAGCACTGTGTAAACGCAGCCTGAGTCTCTCAGGGCTAAATGAACGAACTGCTCCCCGATGTATCACCTCTCTCTAATGCCACCTCCAGTGAGAACAGCTTCCCAGAGCTTACTACCCCACTTAGTTTTTTCTCGTAAGCATCAGTTGAGGGTCTTAGTTCTAGGTCATGAGGCTGCACATGAACACGCCTGCTCAGCCCCTTGGGGGCGGTAGAGAAGTTGATCTTGTTTTTCTCGTCTCACTTTTCTGCCTGAAGGGGTCTGATCTTCTCACTCAGACTTTCAGCAGTCGCCCGCAGCCCGCCATACCCCTGGCCCTCCGCGTTTACTAGTCCAACAGCTGGTGGCTCTTTCTAGTCTTCTCACGCTTTGGTTTCTCTTTACCAGTGATCTTGGTTAGGTCCAGGACTGCTAGAGCTCAGCACCGTCACTTTTTAATGTGCCTGTGTAGCTACCAAAGCAGGACGTGTGCGTGTGAAAGGAATTGCATAGGTACTTTGCAGCTTTAAGTCAAGTGTCCTCACCTGCATCTCTTTAAAGCCGTCTAACAGCTCGCCAGCCCACAGGGAGGCGCGTCCGGTGATTTACACTAAAGCCCTTACCTGCTTTTAGTTATTTCCTATCCATGAAGGGCTTTCATATGCATTAATGTCTCTATCATATTCGTAAACATCTGAAGATAGAATGAGCTATTGTTGATGCCTGGAGAAAAGTGCACGTTTCAGGAGACGTACCTGGGCTCACGTTATCCAGAGTGGAGTAGTCACTCAGCGTGTGGGTGCCTAGAAAGTTCAGGCATTGTCACCTCAGGGCTTGGTGTGATGCTCATCGGAAAGGTACGGGGTGTTCAAAGGAGGCTCTGTTGCCTTATTGTTCAGTGGGGCAAGGGCAGAGTGAAAGGAAATACAGTTGTTTTTTTATTTTATTTTTTTCAATTCCCTCAAGTTTATTTTCACTAAAATGTGGAAGAAAATTCTTAGGAATCATTTAAAATGCTATATTTATTGCACAAATAAATGAAAATTTAAAATGAGATGAAAGTTAAGCTATAAGCCAATTATCCTGAAACATTATATTTTCTTTATATAATTTTGTTCTGTCTAGTCTATAAACATAATTCTTAATAGAAGGAATAAGAAAACTTCTGTATTTACAAATTACAAAGCTTTTGTATGTATAAATACAACTGTTTGTTTTTTCACATACCACATTATGTGAATAATATAAATAATATTTATTGTGTGCCTCCTATGTGCCAATCTCTTTACTAGCAGTTTTATTCACATTATCTGATTTAATATTCACAACCACCATACAAGGGTATGTCTTTTTTATTCACAGAAGAAAAATCTGAGGCTCAAAAAGGTTCAGTAATTTGCGAGAGTGGGAAGAGGGTTTATGGGCAACCTTGTATTTTCAGAATGAAAACCACAACTTTTCTAATTAAAAAAAAAAAAAAGATTCAGTAATGTCTCCAAAATAAACATTTCTGTGTTACGCTGCCTTTCTCAGCACTCTTTTGAAAGCTGCATATTCACTGACCTTTCGTCATTTATTCTGCAGTTGCCTTAGGGCGGTATGCTGAAGCATTTGAAAACCACCCACAGTGAGTTTCCTCCTCTTTAAAAATGTGTCACTTCACGCTGTAGCTGCTAGAGCTCGCCAGGCCTGTAGTTCCTGTCGCCAGGGAAGGGGCCTGACCCCCCGAGACCCAGGCCCAAGCCGAGCTGAAGGCCTTCTTCCAGCACCCCAGGCCCCTTAAATTCCCTGGCATGGGAATTAACCCAGATCTCGTTCTCTGGAAACTTCTATAAGCCTCTGAGACCCGTCTGTCTTAACTGCTGTGTCCTCAGAGCACTACTTTACCACCCTAATTTTTTTTTCAGATACTTTTTTTCAGATTTTTGATTTTTAACAAAGAATTGTTTAAGTTTTCTAACACTTAATGAGCAACATTGCTAGTTGCAGTATGCAAATATATTGGGCCAAAACCATCTTCTAGAAAGTAAATAGATAATATCATTATTCTTACTGTAGAATTTGTGGAAGAAATGTATGTGGATCATTTGCTATGTACCATGTTGTCTGTTGACCTCTAAAATTTAATCATAGCTGAAATCTTTAACACTGAAAATTCAAAAGCATTTCCATTGAAATTAGGAGCAAAACAAAGGTGCCTATTTCATGATTAATTTTTAGTGTGTTTCTGAACATCTTAAAGCAGTAAGACAAGAAACAGAAATAGTAGCTGTTTTAAAAATTTGCATTATTTATTTGTGGATTATATTATTTTAATTTCTAGAAAACCCAAGGGAAGTGCTGAAAATGTCTAGAATTATTTAATAAAGAGAATTCATTAAAAAGACTAAACAACTGAAGAAGACATATGATAATATATGTGAAGATAACTCGTAGTACCAGGTTTAGAGGATTAGTAAATATTAATCTGATTAGGAAGGCTTACCTTTTTAAACTTAGTTTATTAAAATTGTTTTAAATAAATTTTCTGGTAAATATTTCTATTCAAAAGAAAGTATATTAGCTCTTTCATCATCTAGAGAGCCTTGTTTAGGAACCTTCATTTAACACTCTTTTCTAAAGAGCAGCCATCAGTGCTGAGGGACTAGGCTTGGGCTTTCCCAAAGACATGGGCTATCAGTGCATCAAGAGGCTGTGGGGAGACAGTTCTCTGTGCGTCTCTCGTGTCTCTGTGAGTCTTACGGGTGGAAGCGCATACTGTCTTTGTTCCGTCTTTTCAAGGGTTCTTGTGCCGTGCAGTGCCTTGAAAGACCGAGGTAGTGGCTTCCTCGAGAGCAAAGGCCGGCAGGCGTGCTCTCCAGATAGAAGACCAGGGTCCCTGAGCTCAGTGCTCCGTAATGCAGCCCGCTCTGTGCCGGTGTCGCTGGCCCTCCACCTCACCTCGTGGGAATGGGGGCGTGGAACTGTCACAGAAAGTGCCGATATTCTGACTCCTGCTATTGCTGTGAGTCGTAAGGCCAGTCTCTGATCCAGGAGTTTCTTATCTTCTTCCAGAATCCGTTAAACTATGGCATGCTGACTTCGTAGATTGTCAGCAGAGTAAAATCTTCACAGTTCTTGGCAAGAGGCGCCTTATAAAGGTGTTTCCTTTGAAATCACTTCCATGGCCTTGAGCCAAAGGAATGATTACAAGGCACAGTGGAAAGGGACCTCTTCCCCATCCTTTTCATATCCATTGGGATGCTTGGGATAACTTTACATTCAGGAAGGACGTTGGCCTGGAAGAGAAGTTGTACAGAAACTTTATTTCTCAGGTCTTTTCTTTAAGCAGTGGGGATAAGCCATATCTCTTACTGTTGGGAGAAAGAGAACTAAAATTCTTGGTATATAACCGAGGTAACAGACAAATTCAAAATAGGTTTCAGCATGGAGGAAGTCCAAGAGGACTCCTGGAAGGCAGTGATTTAAGAGCAGGACAATCTCGTAGCTCTATGCTTAGGGCTCCCCGTGCCTTTTCCCATTTCCGGCTCTCCGGCAGCCCGGAAAGCTCCTCCCTCAGCCTCCGGGTTATCGCTGAGGGGACTGAGCTGCGCTGTGTCACTGGGGCTTCAGCCTCACCAGCCCTGCTGAGTGCATCTTCCGTGGTGGCCGCGAGGAGCTCCAGCGCATGCGGGCGGCACTCGGTCTCACCCTCGTGCGTATGTCAGAGCCTGAAAGCGGAGCAAGAGCTTGCACAGCGGCTCGAGTGCAGAACTTTCCTGGGTGTCTGTGGCTGTCCCCAGCACTGTGAAGCTGCAGGGCCTACGCAGCGCTCTGCCCTGCACGCGTTTGTGGAACTGGCCACGGTGGTTCTTCCTGTGGCCAGCACTGCAGCAAATTTTTATGCGACTAGACTCAAGTCGGTTTCTCTAAAGCATGCAGCTTAGTTTTCATGGCTGAAATTCTTTCTTGTTGCATTTAAATTTCACCAGCTTATATAATGTGGAGTTTAAGTTACATGTCTTAGAATAACAGATTCAACTGGCATAGACAGGTTCAAGAGCAAACACAACTGACTCTTCATGAGTGTATGAGCTCAGCTGGTGAGAAGAGTGGCAAGCGTTCTAGAAGGTTCCCTACTAGCCTGGCGTATTACTGGGCCGCCAGCTTTCGTGGAGGGGGGTGGAGGTATGAAGCCAGGTGGTATGTGCTTTTAGATGAGATTATTTTAATGCTTAAGAAGGTTAAAAAAAATTGGCTCAGGGTACGAGATACCTAAAGTTTTCCTTTCAGAAATATTCAAGTTACAGTGTTTGCAGAGCAGCTAATTAACACTTTCATCACGTGATTTATATGACCATCTAAATCAGAGGTTCTTAACCGGATTTCAGGGGGTTCGTGAACTTGAATTGAAACAAATCAACTTGTTATTTTTATTTTCTCTGACTTCCGACACTGAGTGTCGTGAGACTGTCTGCCGCTGCATTCTGAGACGGGTCCATGGTTTTCACCTGGCTGGCAGAGAGGTCCATGGAGCAAAAAAGGCTAAGAACCCCTGGTCTAGATGAAGACAGTAAACGTGGAAACCCCTTATAGATCCGTTTTGCATGTCTTAGAGCATATGGAGATAACTAAGGTGTTGGAACTGCTCAGCTCTGCAGTCTGCGTCTCCTGGAAATGACCTCCCACTGGGTCACATCTGGGTGCACTCGGTAAACCAGTTTGCAGTTCCAGGCAAAACCAGAAGGGAACACAGAGAACACGACGTTTTTATTCCAGAGGCTGGAGTGAAGCAGGAGGATGTGTAACAGCGTGATGACTCAGATTGTCGCAGTCGGAGAACCGTGGTCCTCACAAGAGGCGCCTTACCTCCTGAACATCAGACAAGATGGAGCAGAAGGAACACGTCTGACGGGTGGGCCGGGGCCAGATGTTTAGGGATGGAACTGAGAATGATGAGAGGGCTGGGAGTCTCCTTTCAAGAGGTGTGTAGTGTGGAGGCAGGGATAGCTACTCAGTCAGGAGTGAACGTGTAGGTTCACTAACGAGTCCACTAAATGTGCTTAAGCTTTTAAAGTTACTGACTTAGCAAGAATCGGCCTATTGGCAGCTTTTTTTTCTTTACAGGGTTAGATTATATTTAGACAAATGGTTTTCAAATATTTTGGTCTCAGAAATCCTTGACAATCTTAAAAATTATTATCCATGCTATATCTGCTGATATTTATTGTATTAAAATTGAGAAAACTTAAAAAATACCTCTTTATTGTAATTTCAAAATAGCACACCCTCTATACGTTAATATAAATGAGTTATTTTTATGTAAAGAACTATATTTTCCAAAACAAAATAAATTTAGAGAGAAGAGTGGTATATGTTCTGCATTTTTACAAATCTTTAATAACTAGCTTAATAAAAGACAGTTGGATTTTCATTATCTTCTTATGCATTCAATTTATTGTGTTATGTTGTTTTGCTTGAAGTATATTGAGAAAATCTCCACTCAACCTTGAACTCATCCACCAAGTTTTTAAAAAAATTTCTGCTACTATATTTTTCACTAACATAATTCACTTTTGGTTATTTTTAATAACATCTTGTTTTTGCTGAGATTTTTGACTTTTTCATTTGTTTCAGGAAATCTTTTAATTATTATTGAAGTATTTTTTGATGACTGGTTAGAATTCCTTTTCAGATAATTCCAGCATCCTCTTCATCTTAGTGTTGGCATCAGTTAGTTGGTTTTTTTCCATTCAAGTTGTGCTGTTTTTGGTTCTCACTCTAGCTGATGGTTTTAGATTGTATTGTGGGTATTTTTAGACTCGAGGTCCTGTTCAGGTCTTTTATTTTGTCCTTCTGTTCCTGCTGTACAGTTCGCACCTCTCTGGGCTGGGGTCTGATGGCAGGTTACTTTTCAGAGGCTTTGGGGTGCTGTTTTGATCTGGTGCTGCTGGGACGCCCACTGATCCCTGCATTCCCAAGACCAGGCTCCCGGGTACCCCTCAGGGTGAAGGGGTGTGGGGTTCTCCCTACCAGTGACCGCCGAAGAGTCTCAGGCCCGTGCGGACAAAGGGGGTCAGTACCAGGCGCTCGTTCTGTAAGCCTTTTACCAGCACCCGCAGTGCTCTCGGTGGGGAGGGCAGGAGCCTGTCCCGGCTGCCGCCCGCGCTGCTGGCACTCCCAAGGTCTCCCGCTGCCAGGGGGTCGACTTCACCAGCTATCATGGTCAAGAATTCAAACTGCTTCCTTAAGAGCTGACAGCTTAATTTGAGGTGCATACACGAAACGGAAAATTGTGTATTTGTATTTTAAATATAGAGGACTACATGAAAAAGTAAGTTACTGAAAACTGAAATGATTGGTGAACATTCAAAAGAAAATGTTTCCTGACGAAACATGTTCTGAAAAGCTTTTGTGTACACAAAGAACTTTATTACAGACATTTAAAAACCAGAAACTGGTATTTGCACACTACTCTCAAAACAAACACATAAAGGTTTAATTTATTGTTTCTTCTCCTCTCCTTGAGGTACATTTCATGTCCTAAAAATTTATAAGCTCTTACAGCTACTGAAAAGAAATAAATTCAATCTAAGTGATATTGAAAACACGGATAATATCTGCAGAAAGAATGTCCGAGGCACAAATACAAAAAATTAAAATTAAAATAATTTAGAAAAAAAGAAAAAATAAATAAATGGCTTTACATTCCTGAGGTGGGCGTGTGTGTGGTATACCCGAAGACGAGGCAATGCCTTGAATTAGAGGGTTTTTAAAAAGCGTTTCTTTATAAACACCAATGAAATGATTTCAGGCTGATCCTGGCTTGTTTAGCCCGCTGGCTTCAGCACTCCCGACCTGATTATAGCTAGGCTGTACCCCGACTCACCGTGGCCGTCCCGTGCGCCCTGGTCAGGGGTAAGTGGCGCTAGCCACGCCTGTGCTGTGCTCCCACAAAGCTGCCCAAAGGGCCAGCGAGCTTATGGAATGGGGCGCGTGGGCTCAGGGAGAAGGGCCTCCCGCGGTACCTGCCCGTCATCTCATCGCACCTGTCAACATTTGCGGAAAGGCAGGATCCACGGCACGGCCTTCTCAGGCGGCTTCGTGGGAGCAAAGCCAGAATGGCTGTTAAATGAAGTGTTTGGAAACGTGCATTAGTCCAGATGATTTAGCAAATACATGATAACGACTGTTTTCTTGTGCAGCGGTACCGTCGTCCGAGTCTTAGGGATGCCTGTGAGCCCAGACACGGAGCGTCTGTGCCGAGAGCTGACACAGCTCAGAACCAGCTCTGGGCTTACTTTCATCTTAACACTACCTTTTAATGTAAAAAATAGCAAACATTTTCATACACAGAGGCAGTGAAGATGTAATTTGTTTTAGGGCTGCCTCAATGTAAGAGAAAAATCATCCAGTCGTTCACTTTGAGGAAAAATGTGTACTCTGTATTTGACAGGATGCATTAGAAATGGAAATATGAATAAAGGACATTTCACTTAATTTTGATTTATAGGAAAAAATCATATGGCAAATGCACTGTAGTAAAATCTTGCATTTCAAATTAGAGAAATTTTCTGGACAAATTGAAAGCTAAGCAATAATAATACTAAAATGAAAACTCAAAATTCATTTAGGGTAATGTAAACTCTTAAAAATTTCAGCTAATGTTGGTTATGGTGAAATACTAGAATTTCAAATAAAATGATTCAGTATTTTACCATAAGGAGTGTTAAGTGCTAGTAAACCAGTTCTATGGAAATCTACTTAATGTTGGGAAAAGAATGTTAAGAACTTTGCTGTGATTTTATTGTTCTCAGCAATTTTTAATATAAATATTAGAAGTTGAGTAGGGCATAGAGCTTTTGAAGGGTTTTTTGGATGCTGAGTCTTTCTCAGTACATTGTAAAAATTTCTCAAAACATGACGTTTAATCAAAATTATCGAATTTGAAATCTTATGTAAACAAATTCAGTAGTCTTTGCCTCCATCTTCAAGCGTGCGTTTCCACTCACAGGTAGCTGTGGCTGACATCGAGAGTGAAGAGAGCCGCTGCTCCCTCTTCCTGGAACTGCTGGAGTCCAGTCGCCGAGAGGCCGAGTTCCAGCACTTGGCTCTGCTCTTGCAAGCCTGGCCGCCAATGAAAAGAGAGTGTGTGTAAGTGTCCGCGTGCGGTTAGCTCTGAGACCTCAGCACCTTCAGAAGAGCCAGTGGAAGAAGAAGAATGCACGTAGAAGCCAAGGTTGTCTTCAAAGGATGTTAGAAATTGTCTTGAGGTGTAGCAGTGTCTCCATTTCTCCTTGCCCCTGAATCCAAATATTTGATTCAGGAGTCTCAGACAGTGATGCTTAATAACATCTGATTTATGATGTCAACAAAATTTTGTCCCACTTATATTTTCAACATAAAATTGTTAGACTGCCTTTTAGCAGCTCAAATGCCACTTGAGAATTCATATGGAATAAATGAGTAGTTCCCATTTTTCCAGAGCATACAATGCTACATGCAGTTTATATACATTATCAGTAATTCTCAGAATAATTCTTCCCCTACAAGGGGAAATGAGGATATCCTAATTTTACAGGTGAGGGAATTGAGGCTCAGAAGTTAAAAAGTAATTAAATGGAGGAGGCAGACTTCTAAGCAGCCCCCCAGCCACTCACACCCACGGGGTCTTTCTGCAGCTCCTCGTGCCATCCGCCACCTGCCTCACCCTTGTCCCTTGGAAGATGGCGGGCACATGCCGGCTCCCAGGACCTGGCCCCAAACCCAAGCACCAGCTGCCCTGCTCCAAACGGCCACTGGCTCTGGGACCGTGCCTCGCCCTCTCGCAAGCGGCTCTCCCCCAGCCGGCGCACAGCTCCACACACTGGAAGTTGAAGGATGTTGTCCTGAAAATATATTTGTGAGCAGTTTAGGCTGCCAGAAACATCTGGAAAAGACTCTTTACCTTTAACCTTAGGACGAGGCCTTTAGGAATTTATGGAGCAAACCCAAGGAGAGCAGTGTTTCTGTTTTGTTTTGCTTTATAACTAAGTGTTTCCAGGTAAAATACATATATATATATAAAATTAAATCTTTATTTATATATAGATATTTTTGTGGCACAGGTGGCATGCTGACATGTAGCTTTTAAAATCAGTGCAGGTTCTCACATCATAAACCACTAGTTTTACTTCTGTCAGTCCTTGAAAACAGCGTGTCCAGTCGGTTGCCAGCTATGTAGGAATAGCTGCCCCAGGACCTAGAAGTGCCTGTCAGAAGCAGTCTTGAGCCCTGTGCTCAGCTTCCTGGCTTCAACTCTGTCCTGGGGCTTGGGAATCCGTGCCTGCAGACACTCTCAGGTGAGGATAACGGCGCCAGCCACCCTGCTGTTCATTAATGGTGTACCTTTTTAGCAAATAATTAGGGTTGAATTGTAGATTTCTTCACCCTCTCAAAATGGATAATTTCTCAGTTTAAAGATAATTTATGAATTCAAAATGCAATGCCTCTAGTGGATGAGTTAATTCTGATTTTATAGTTTCTTTTACTTTTAGAACACTGATCTTTTAAAAATCACTTACTTTCTCATGGTAAAATATACCCACAAGAAGCAAAACATTTATTGCATTTAAAATATTTAGTGCATTTGCGGACAAAAATATTCTTAATGTAAAGGTATACTTTTTTATAGTCACATATGAAAAGAAATTTGTGAATTTCTAACCTGTTTTTCACAAAACCACTTTATTAAATCATTTGAATCAGAACAAAACACTTAATTTACTTGGCCCCCCTTACTGTCCCTGTCTCAGCTGGCTAAAGGATAAGTCACGTGAAGTTGTCCTTTTCTGCGTCTTTCCTGTCTCAAATTGCTGGTCGTCACAGGAGAAAGTTTGATGGGATGCTTTGAAAACATGTCCTCACAAGTACTTCTGAGTGCTGCTTTTCCCTCTGCACGGTCCAGCGTGCGGCTTCAGTGCTGTCGCCATGACTGAGGCATTGGGGGGGGGAGGGGAGGGAGGGAAAGCGTGACAGTGATTGGGTGTGCCAGTCCCTACAGCGAGGTTAGAAACTGAGACTTGATCCACGTGACTGCTAATTTACTGGTGCCACTTTGAGTCTAAGACTGGTGTGTGGTTTTTCCATCTTAGTCTCTTGTAAGAGAAAGCATGGAAAGTATAGTAGATTTGTACTTATGGGAATTGTTAGTTTTCGTCCTGTGTGTCGCTCCTGGCTGGTGGCAGTTGTTGTCAAAGCCGCATTGCACATGGCTTCATGCTCTGCTGGCAGGTCAGCGTTTGTTCCTGCAATGAGGGCCTATTCCAGGAAACCCCGGGACAGGTGAGCGCAGATTATGAAAAGGCAGAGTAGAAGATGAGTCCTTGAGGATAAGAAGATTCCCCAGTCAGCCAGACACTCTCGTAGAACTTTGTACCTTGAAACAAGCAGTATTGTTTGCCATAGATTGTTAATTTTAGTGGAGACACAAAGCTTTTGCTCAGCACTGTCAGTATCCTTATTAATACCCTTGACATTTTTCTCAGAGGGCAAGGAATGAAATTCTTTCAAGGGAAGGGCCATGCTTAGTTATAGACTAATGTCTAGAATCTAGTACTGAAACAACAGACTCTTAATAAATAGTAAAATCTTTAAAAATTGTAAATAAAACCAGTACCCTGTTCATGGGGCCATGAAATGAAATTATCTTTAGCTTTTCTATTGAGAAAACATAATTGTCTTGGTTTGCCCAAGCTGCTAAAACAAATAGCACAGACTGGTTGGCTTAAAGAATAGGAATTTATTGTGTCAGAGTTTTGGAGCCTGGAAGTCCAAAATCAAGGTGTTGCCAGGGTCGTGCTTTCGCCGAGGTCTGCAGGGTTCTGGAGGAGACCTGCTGGCAAAACTCGGTCCCCTTCCGCCATTTGGCCGTCTGTCTGCTCTCTCGCCTCCGGTGTCTAAACGCTGTGTTTCTGCAGACTCCAGTCAGAAGGGGTGAAGGCCCCCCCTCATTCAGTTTGGCCTCACCGTGACTAATAGGATCTGCAGAGATCCTGTCTACAAGAGGGTTCACACCCACATGGCCACTGGAGGTTAGGCTTGGGCATGTCTGTGTGGGGCCACGGTCCAGTCCATAGCAGTGATGCTTTCGTAAAACGTGGGGTAGGAGCAGTCAGAGAAGGGACAGCAGAGGCAGCCTTCTGTGAGCGTTTATGTTTCAGAACCAAGAGCAGTAAGTACAGAGTCATCGCCACACTGTCTGTCTGTCTGTCGTCCCCAGCCTGAGCTCTGATATGCACTACCCTTGTCTCAGTTCAGTCCTGCCATGGCCCCAGACTACCGCCACTAATCAGTGAGAGCTAATATTTTGTAGTAAATTGGAAGATGTGCCTTCTGTTAGAGTGAGGTTCACAATTACATGATCGTTTATTAGATAAAGCAGCTCTACAAGGAAAACATTAAAGCTCATTTTCCCAAATGAGAAAAGCGAGGCCCAGAAATGTTGGATGGCTTCCCCAGAACCATACAACTCGGCTGTTTGTATGTAAGTAACTTAACTGGAACACCCAAGTGGTGACTCAGGGAGCCAGACTTCAAAGCCTGGGCTTGCTGAGCTGCCACCCTGACCTCCCTGCCTCTGGGGCACTAGTTGATGCCACCGGAAGCTGCGTTTTCTCCGTAAGATGTCAGCCTTCCCACCAAGTAGACCTGACAGATTACCTCCTCGATTCGGATTGCAATTTGACAGGAGCATTTTTTTTTTAATGGGATTTCTCTCTCTTTTAAAAATTTCTTATTAGGATTGTGATAACTCTAATCATTTCTAATGCCTTGACTTTTTCTCCTTTTGAACCAACAGAAGCAGTAACCCATGGTTGCGGCTAAGTGCAGTGATGTTAACAAGATGTGCGATGGAGAACAAGGAAGGTCTGGGAAGTGAAGTTGTGAAAATGTGTCGCTCCTTATACAACACGGAGCAGGCGCTCCCTGCAGAGGTTAGCGCGTGTTTCCAGCGGCCTTCGGGGGGCGTTCCTTTTCTTACCAGAGCTCTTTACTATGAGCAGTATCACTGTGCCTTGGGAAGAGCATTGGGCTTAAGTGGCTACTGGTAAAGGCCTGTAATTGATAACAGATCAGATGAAGAAGAGCAGTGCTGAAAGTTTGCTTTGAGCTATTTTCCTTTTTGTTAGAATTCCAAAGCAGTATTCCTTTGACAAGTCACAGAGTACATACTCAGTCTTCAGTTCCTCCTGGATGCCCTTTATATCCCACTCAAGTTTATGTCCCAGAGGGTCACGTTAGCTCACGTGCTGTCTCAGAACCTCGCTGGCTGGTGAGGCAGCAGGGGGTGCTAGCCGTCCGCGGCAGCTGGCGGCCGCGCGAGGGGCTTGCCTGGCCTCCATGTTTAGTCTCAGAACAGGGCACAAACTCAGTCACCTCCATTTGACCTTTGTTTTCTATTCAGTCACATAATTTGGCTGTCACAGACGGAGTTGTTTTGTGTGTGTTTATAAATAATGGGATGCTCCCTAAAATAAGCTTATTAATAACAGCCCCAGTGTGGGCAGGACCTCAGCAGGGCATTGTCTGAGCTGTTTAAATGTCTTATAGCTAAACAGTTGGATAATGGCACTAAATCAATTAATTGGTTTCAAGTTTCTACCATATATGAGATAAATTTGAAAATAAAATTGCAATTGTAATTCTTTGAATCCTCATTGTAATCATTCAAGGAAAATAATCTCATTATGAACGCACATTTAATGAATTGTTTTCTGAATGAGGAACTGGCTAAGTGTCTTTTGATTAAATTTTAAAATATTTCATCCATTTAAGGAAATCTTCCAATCACCAGAATGACAAAATTATTCTAAAATATATTTAAAGTACGAATACCAAAAGTATCCCCCCTACCCAAATGGTGTGTTATCTGGGCTGTGCCCTGGCTGGGCCTGTATCATCGTGCTGAGGGGTGGACCACGGCCATGCCACCTGCTTCCCCCGCGGCATGAGCCTCCACACTGCACAGGTAGGACTCGGTACAGCCAGGGGAAGGGGGCAAGACCCGGCAGGGGGCAGCCAGGACCAGCTCTGTGGACCCCCAACAGGGAGCACATTCTTTAGGGCTTGCTGGGGACCGAGGAGCCACAGCACCTCTGCTGGCCGGGCATCCAGCCTCCTCCCCGAGGGACTCCAGACCCTGTGGGCTCAGGCTCCTGCCAGGACCCCACGCCTGCCGCACGTAGGACAGGGGCCTGGTGGCGCGTGAAGCTGCCGGGCTCTGTCCCCGCCCTGCTGCCATGTGCTGTGTGCGTACCCTGGGGTCAGGCGTAGCTGGTCTCGGAGGGCGGGACTCTGACTTCCAGTAAGTCCCTCATTATCCTGGGGTGGGGGAGGATGCTGGATTGGGCCTGTGTTGAAGTTGCTCATTATTACTTCTCTGTTCCAGCTTGAGGAAATGAAAGGCCATTAACCCAGGAGCTCTGGTCCCACAGTGACTTCTCATTTTCCTTATACTGCCTCAGTTTCTGTCTTTCAATTGGGCACATTTATAGACTTTTTTTTAGTATACCATGATTATAAAAGAGCTCATTTTTGTTGATTGCTAAATGTGCTCAAATGTGATTTACAATTGTTACAAATGAAGGAACATTATCCTTACAAAGCTTATGTCTTGTTAAGTTTATTTTACTGCACTTGCAAGTTCCATGGTTAATTTCAGAGTTCCATAGTATTTCATGTGACTGGGGTAGTAAAGAATCCAGGGTTCATTGTTCTTACTTTTAGACCAGTACCTTTGGCTCTCGTCCTCCATGGCTTATGAAATGGGCGCCTGCCTGTCTGTTGGCAGGCCCTGAGATGCACCCACCTTCCTCATCCCCATTTCCCACTCCACACGAAGCGGCCATGTCTGTAGATTGTTTTTCCTCCGTGACTCCCTCAGAGGCCTTTTGTGACTGTCCGTGGTTGCGCGTGGCACTTGTTTACTTAGCGCCGCGATGGCGTTGCTGGTGGAAACGTCACCGGCAGTGTGACAGCATGTTTCACAGGGGTCATGTCCACGATCCAGAAACTTATGTTTCCTCCTTCTCAGCTGGTATCCATGGCAACATATGAAGCATCCTCAGAAGTGGGGGTATATGTAGAATAATATATGGCATAAAACAGATTCCTGGCATTTACCGATTTTTAAAATTCCAACTTTCAGCTATTTGTGGCTGACCCTGAATGTCCAGGATTTTGCTGAGGCACAGCATGAATCTGAGTCACAGATGCTGGGGGCTCCTGTGTGGGAGTAAGTCACCCAGCTAATGAGTCGCCCAGCTACCCTCCCAGCTTCTAAATCTCAAAATGATGTTTTTTTCTTACAGTTGAGGCA
This sequence comes from Cabassous unicinctus, assembly GCA_029593785.1. NCBI lineage: Eukaryota > Metazoa > Chordata > Mammalia > Cingulata > Chlamyphoridae > Cabassous > Cabassous unicinctus. Next base: position 26,734 of record JAQZBX010014804.1, read on the forward strand.
CTTTAGATAATGTCAAGAGCTCGATTTTTAGAATCAGGTGACATTCAAGTTGTTTAACCTTTCTACACTCTACTTTCCTCATCGGATCAGTGGGGATAATGCAAACACGTACCTTAATGGATTTGAGGAGAAATCTGAAGGAGACAGCACATGTTAGAGCAGAACAGAACAAGCTGGCGGTGTCCAGCCAGAGCAGCTGCAGCCCTGCCAGGCTGAGACCCCTGAGCCAGAACACACAAACAGTGCCTCGTGGACCGAGCTGCAGGCCCAGTAGAACCTGGAGACTCTGGAAGACACGCCAATTGAGGCTACAGCTCCCACCTGCCCCAAGGGCAGCGCACGGCCACCAGCATGGAGGCCAGTGGCCGAGAGCCCAGCTGACCTGGAGCTGTGGAGCCAGGAGTCCCAGGTGCTGCACGGTGTCCAGGCCTGCCGGAGTATGGCATCAGCACGTGGCAGAGCCTGCTGCAGGCTAGGCCAGCAGGCCACCCTGACTCACAGAGGGGGCTAGACACTGTCCTGATAAACTTTCTTCATGCAAAGCAGGAGGGAAAAAACTCCAAAGTTAGCTAGAATTCAGTATTTACATGCAGAGTAAGTCTTTAGCTAATAACCACTGGCTAAGACATAAAAGTACACAGTAGCTCCCACTGAGTGAGTTCCTCCGCTCTTGGATGCCTTTGGCTGGCCGTGTGCCCTCGATACTTTATTCCTGCTCAGAGAGGTAGAGAGGTCTTTGGTGCACTCTTCCCTTAAGGCAAAAGCCAGCCAAGGTTAGGCTCAGTCTAAATAGCATAAATTTCTGAAGAGTAATTGTTTGCCAGTTGCTGATAATTTATTGAATAAGCAAATGCAAAAGTTGAGAGTGAATCTTTAAATCTTTACATATTAAATAAATAAGATTTACTTATTGAATAATATCCACTGGGGAGTTTAGCTGCTAATCACTCAACAGGCATTTGAAGGATTATTGTATACAAGTATTTTTAGGTATAGTATGTGCGACAGTTTGAAGCTGGATGGACCCCAGAAGATTATGTCCCTAAAGTTAATCTGTTCCTGTGGGTGAGACCTCTTGATGAGATTATTTCAGCCAAGGGCCTTCTGATGAAGTTACTTCAGTTAAGACATGCCCCAGGATGGGTCTTAATCCTTCTACTGGAGTTCTTTATAAGAGAATGAAATTCAGAGGAGAGAGGAAGCCGCTGAAGCCAGAAGCAGAAAGCAACGAAACCTGGAGAGAAGGGGGGACCAGCAGATGCCACCATGTGCCTTGCCACATGACAGGAGTCCATGGTCACAGGCAGAGAGTTTTTGAGGAGAAAGCATCGCCTGATGGTGCCTTGATTTGGACACTTTCACAGCCTCAGAACTGTAAGGTTGCAAGTTAATAAATCTGTATTGTAAAAGCCAACCCAGTTCAGGTATATTGCGTTTTGGCAGCATAGCAAACTGAAACAGTATGTACCAAGCAAGTTTGGACTACAGAGAAGGACAGGTATTCTTGTCCTCAAGTGAGGCAGATAGACAAATGGATAATTAGAAGCGTACAAGTTGGCAGATACTGTTAAGGAGGTATCTACAAAGTTGGAATATAGAATGCCGAAACCTACCTAGGACAATCAGAGAAGCCTTTGCCAAAAAGGTGGATGTTTAGTGTCCTACCTGTGAAAATAAATACTGTACCCTGGGTTGGCTTAACAGTGGCATTTACTGGCGCATAGTTTCAGAGACTGGAAGGCTGGCTTCCTCCCAGGGCCGCTATCTTCAGGCTGCCCGGCAGTCTTTGGGCTCCTTGGCTTCTCTGTCACGTGGCAGAGTCCTCTCCTTTCTCCTCCACATTCCGTTGACCTCTGGCTTCCGGCTGCTCCCCGCAGCCTCCCCTCCTGCCTGGCTTTCACTCTCCTTTAAAGGGCTCCAGGCATCCGGATTAAAGCGCAGCCTGATCGAGGGGCCACAGCTTACTGGAGGAGCTCCTCGCAGAGCTCTTACCTCCAGTGGGTCCATGCGCACCAGGACGCAGGCCACGCCAGCGTGCACGGCCATTCCATCTTCGTGGGGATTCCTGTGCCGCCTGCAGTTTGGGCGTGAGGCACGAGAGCAGCAGAGGCACAGCCTCTCGGGTGTGAGAGCGCCTGATGCTCCGTGGATGCACATCCAATATGGTGGCCCCATCTGCGTGCAGCTGTTGAAAGGAGTTAACATAAAAAGTTCATTTTCACAGTTGCATTGGCTCTCGAGTGCTGAAAGGCCACATGCGGCCAGCGGTCTGCATCCTGGTCAGCACCGACAGGGAACATTCCCATCACGCCAGACAGGCCTCCTGGGCAGCGCTGTCCCAAGTTGCATGCCGGCACAGAGCACGGCTGTCACATTCCTGGAGCAAAGGCGGCAGAGTGCTGTGTGGGGGGAGGGTTACATTTCATCCTCCCAAATACTTACTGCAGATTTTGGCATCCTGGATTGAAAATGCACTTTTCTGTTTGACCAAGATGCTTGACGAGCCTCCTGTGCTTTAAGGTGCATGTAGTGCTTCCCCGCATTAGAACACGTGAAGCTTCAAGGATGTCCTCACATGCCTGCCCCCTGCCCCCTGCCCACACTGACCGTCACACGCTGGCGCAGCGCCTCCTGCTCTGAACCCTGAAGCCTCGCTGACTTCCAGCAGAGATGCGTGGGGCGAGAGCGGAAAGAAACATCAGTGGGCGGCATTCCAAAGAGCATCTTCTCCTACGCGTTCCGTGGGAGCTTCTTGGTGTCATCCTTATTTTACCTCTCCTAATGGTAAAGTAGAGGAGTTAGGAAAACATCACAGATTTGAATTTTGCGCCTCTGGAATGCTGCTGTTGAGTCCCATGGAGGCAGTGATTCTTCCTGCTTCCCGAGGGAAGCCCTGCTTGAACGTCACAAGGCTGCATGCCCTTGCCTTGTCCTCCATTCCTTACGTTACAGCTGGTGCCAGGGCACCGTAGGACCGCAGCTCAGTGGGAAAGAACAGTCTGCAAATTTATTTTTCATTTTTTCATACTTTTTATTGTGAAAGATTATCATTTGTTACCTTATATTAAAAGCCGCTGTCTGGTGGCAGGTTCGCCAGTATAATAAAGGGCTGGGAATAAAACCCAAATGCACATATGGAGATCCAAACACATTTCCATTTTTCTGGACCACAGATAGTTTTCAAGGAGATGGAATATCGTTAGTATATCATTCAGTTCACCTTGACATTAGAATTATACACAGGTTTTTAAATGGTTAATTTCACTGATTTCCTTTCTTGTAGTTGATTTTAATTGGATATTATTAATAGTATTCACAATTAATAAAAAGTATTTGTTTGTTAAGCATCTACTATATGCCAAGGATTGTACATTATATTCATTAACACTAATTCTCACGAAAAATCTGGAAAATAGCTATAATTACCTACATTTTATTTGTGAAGAAACGAGGACGCTGAGAGTTCAGGGAAGTGCGTCGTGTGCTCTGTCCATGCAGTGGGAGGCTCTGCAGCCCAGGAGCGCAGCCCAAGGGGTGGAGTGTGTAACTCAAGTGCCTTGCACACACCCACACTCACCCGTGGGGTCGCTGGCGATCGGGAGTGCTTCCTCGCCTTCCTCGTGACTTCCCGTCTGCTTGCAGTGCGTGAAGGAGCTCTGCTCGCTGCTGCGCCGCCAGGATTTCCTGCTCCCGTCCCTGAAGCTTCTCCTTGAGAGCCAAGACGAGGCTCTCCATGCTGTGGCCCTGGAGCAGATCACGGCCGTGGCCCAGGTATGTGCAGTTGGATTAGCATTTTCATTCTCATAAGCGTAGCCGCTGTTCATTTGAAGCTACTTTGTCTGCAGTTTTCTTTGACCATGCTAGCCCTCTGTATTGTGTCTGAGCATGCATTTGCTTGTTTCGCAAACACTGCTAAGCTCCTCCCACGAGCCAGGCTCTCTGTTTAGGTGCTAAGTTACAAAATCTAATAACAGAAGAGCTTCTCCAGAGAAGCAGAATGTTGGTGTCTCTTGAAGAGTGTGTCAGAGTAGCCAGACGCTCCAGCCAGTCTTCCGGTCAGGCTAGTCCTCTCGCCACTGGAAATATGGGTCTAGGGAGCACATGGCATCAGGTGGGTTTTCTTTCCCTTGGTGGATTTGTTGAGTGAACTGTTACTCAAAGGTGAGAAAGTGGCTGCAGGTGCTTACTTAAAGCTCAACCCTGATTTCCGCAGGCAGCTCAAACCCCCGTTGAAAGCAGCTCCTTCACTTGAGGAATGATGAACTGAGGTTAAGGCTCAAGGTTTCTTTCAAGGCTGCTTGTCTTGTTACCGTGATTAACAAAAGAAATTTTCACTTCCTGTTTTAAGTTTTACGCTTTAGAATTAGACAGCTCAAGGGTTGTGTTTTAGTAAGTTCACTTTGTATGATCCTTCCTGAAACCCTTCTGTAGGGAGAGCCTTCATTGAACTATTTGTGCAAATGTGTATGCACACGCTGTATACACACAGACACGTAGAATTTATATTTTGTGTGTCCATGTGTGTGTATTGTACAAAACAATAGCAGGGTGTGTCTACAGACCAGAAAGAGAAGGGAAATCCTGGCGTGGCGGCACTTGACACACGAGACGGTGTGATGAGATTGATGGAAAGGCATCATGATGTAAAATTTCAGAGAAGATGAAGATGCAGAAGTGAAAAAAGAAAAAAGAAATCCTAATTCTAGCATCCTACTATTTAAAAAGAGGCAGCTGTGCAAGCCTCCAAGCCCTAGGCAGCCACTAATCTCCTTTATGTCTTTATGGATTTACCTTTTCTGGACATTTAGTGTAAAATGGAATCAGACAAAATGTGGTCTTTCGTTTTCAGTATTCACCCATGTTATAGCATATGTTAGTACTTCATTTCTTTTTAATTCCAGTAATATTCCTTTGCATGAACATCCCAGTTTATCTGTTCCTCTGTTGATGGGCATTTGGGTTGTCTCCACTTTTTTGGTTTTGCAACTATAAACATTTATGTCTAAATATTTGTGTGGACATGTGGTTTTATTTTTCTTTGGTATATCCCTAGAAGTGGAGTTGCTGGGAATTTCCCTTTTATAAAGAATTTTTTTATTTGTTATTAGGCAGACAATTTATTCAAATCAATTCAGGCAGTTGGCATTTTGTGTTGTCTATTTGAAAGACTGTCATCCCAGGGTCATACCCTACTGGACTTATTTATTTTCATCAAATCTACCCTTTCTACGTTGTGTTTTTTTGGATTTTCTACTTTTCAAAGTTCTATGATCCTTAGCTTCTCATTTTATCTTCAGACGTTTCCCAGCAGATGGAAGACTCATGCACTGCTGGTAAGACTGTAAATTGGTACAGCCACTTGGGAAAACTCTCTGGCAGTATCTACTCTGTGACCTGGTATTCCATACCTAAATATTGGGCCACTGGAAAAGAGTGCATATGTATGTCCACCAGAAGACATATGCCGAATGCTCACAGAAACACTATTTGTAATCGCCCAAACCAGAAATGATAAAAATGCCAATCAATAGCAGAATTTTTAAAAGTGTCATATCCCTGCAAGACAATAGAAATACTATAGAATACTACGGAGTAATAGAATGAATGGCCTCCTGCTGCACATAGCAAGTTGGATGGCTCTCACAAAGATGGTGTTGAGAGAAAGAAGCCAGTTCATAACTTCAATAAATGGTGCTGGGATAACATGCAAAAGAATGAAGTAGGACTCTTACCTCACATCACACAAAACGTAACGCAAAATGGATCAAGGGCTTGCACACTTGCAAGTCCTAAAATTATAAAACTCTCAGAAGAAAACTACAGAAGTCTTCATGAACTTGGGCTAGACAGTAGTTTCTTAGAAATGACACCAAAGACACAAAATGGCAGAAGAAAAAAATAGGTAAATTGGACTTCATCAAAATTAATAAACTTTTGTGCTACAAACAATACCATCAAGAAAGTGAAAAGACAAACCAAAGATTAGGAAAAAAGTATTGGAAAATCAGTATCTGATAAGGGACTTGTATCTAGAATATGTAAAGAAAACAAGTATCCCATTTTAAAAATAGGAAACGTATCGGCATAGACTTTTCTCCAAAGAAAGTTTAGAAATGGCCAATAAGTACACGAAGAGACGCAACATCATTAGTTATTAATAAACTGCAAATCAAAGCCATAATGCAATCCCACTTCAATCCTACTAGGATGGCTATAATAGAAATGACAAACAATAACCAGTGTTGGCAAGGATGTTGAAAAATTGGAACATTCATTCATTTCTGGTGGGGATGTAGAATGGTACAGCCACTTTGGAAAACAGTTTGGCAGTTCCTCAAATTGTTAAACAGAGTTACCATGTGACCTAGTAATTTTACTCCTAGGTATATATCCAAGAAAAATGAAATCCTAAATCCACGCCAAAATGCATACATAAGTGTTCACAATAGCATTTTTCATAAGAGCCAAAAAGTGGAAACAACCTAGTCCCATCAACTGATGAGTGGGTAAATAAAATGTGGATAGTCATGCAAATGGAATATTATTTGGCAATACAAGGAATGAAGAAGTACTGATCCATGCTGCAACATGGGTGAATCTTGAAGGCATTATACTAAGTGAAAGAAACCAGCCGCGAAAGAGCACATTTTGTACGATTCTACTTCTGTGGAATGTCCAGAATAAATATGTCTACAGAGAGAGGGAATAAGCTAGCTGTTGCCCGGGGCCTGAGGGTGGGGGAGGATGTGAGTGGCGGCCAGTGGGCGAGAGGCTGCTTGTTGGAGGTGAATGTTCTCAGCCCAGCGATGGGCTCACAGCCCTGTGAAGACACTAAAGGTCTTAATAAGTGATTTTGTGGTCTGCGGGTTGTATCTCCATATGTATCTATAATTCCACTCAAGAGCAGGATAAGGTGCTCCTCAGCCATGGCATTAGAAGCTAGGGGAAAGCAAAGTGCTGCTTTCTTTTGGACCTGCCTGAGAACCTAGCTGGCCTCACCATGTCTTCCAATTTTGGCATTCTGGTGAATTCTCCAAACAATAAATGTGAGCAGGCCTCATGTACTCACACTTTTATTTTATTTTTTTTAAAAGGCAGGAGACTTTAATACAGCACTTTCAATCATGGGTAGAATGTCTAGACAGCAGGTCAGTAAGACTTGAACAGTGCTCTGAACCACCTGACTAGACCTAACAGACACATGAGCACTTCACCCTCAAGTGCGCTTGGCTTATTCTCCAGGATAGGCCATCTCTTAGGCCATGTAGCAAGTCTCAGTAAGTCAAAAAACTATTGAAATCATATAATATATCTTTTCCAACCATGATGGGATAAAGCTAGAAATCAGAAACAGCGGGAGAAAGGGAAAACTCACAAATATGTGGAAATTTAAGAACATACTCTTAAACAACCAATGGATTGAAAAGAAAATCACAAGTGTATGGTCCAAAATGTAAACCATAATGTAAACCATTGGCCATAGTAAAAAAACAAACAAAAACAAAACAAAACCCCACAGCCAACATCATACTTCATGGTAAAATCCTGAAAGCTCACTACCAGGGACGTAAAGGAGCTGTGCACAGACGACGGCACAGCTTTGCTTCATAAAGGAATGAAGTTCTGCTGCAACATGAGTGAACCTCCATGGGTTCACTCATCGTGCTGAGTGAAATAAGCCAGACACAAAAACACAAACATTGTACGATCCTGCTTATATGAACTACCTAAAGAATCAAACTTCACCAAAACAGATAGTAGTTACTAGGCTCGCAGGGCTGGGGACGGGGGTGGGGCAGGAAGGGGGCTCGCAGCCTAGGGGTTGGAGGTGATGGAGAGGTAGAGGTAACGGATGACGATGATGGCAGAACAGCTTTGTGACTGACCAGTTCCACGCAGCTGCACCCTTGCAAGAGGTTAACGTGAGAAATGGGCGTGGCATGCCTGTTACTCCAGTAACAAGGCCAAACGTTAGAGAAATCAGGGAAGCCAGGGCATTGCGCTGCCAGAGCGCCACATGGCCTCCACCAGCCTCGGCGGGTGTGGAGCTCGCCCTGGAAGCCTTTCTCCGCCCGCGCTTGAGCCCAGTGTCGTCTTCAGGATGTTTTCTGTTGAGGTGGAAGTCTCTTGATTCATTTTAGCAATGTGTGCAGATACCTATTTATAACAGTTGTGTATGCTGAAAACTCTCTGTTTTCTTGATTCAAGTGCTGGTGGCTCTGCTCTTTCTTGTTCCCTCCTTCTTGGTACAACTCGGTGCCTCCAGCCTGTCCCGTGTCCAGGGGCTGTTGAAGGGCAGCGGAGGCGAGAGGGGAAGTGTTCAAGAGCCCCAGCACCTGATGCTGATAACAAGGGCCACCATCTCTCTAGGCAGTGTGGGAAGCGTGGTCTCTCTCAGGCTTCATAACCCCGTGAGAAGTTGTCATTCTGGCTCTAGGGATGAAAACACTGAATCAGGGGTCATGAGGCTCGTAAAGTCAGAGCCACGTTTAAACCCGGGGTCTAACCTCAAAGTCCAGACCCGGCCACACAGCCCCTTCTAATGTAATTAGAAAGGCCTCCAGAAAACTGGAAAAGAGTCCGCTTCACAGAGAAATGCCACTGAGGAAAGCGACTTGACCCGCGTCACATAGCATGAAACACTAGCACCGAGCTCGTCCACAGCCTGCCCGGTGCAGGGCTTCCTTTTGAAACCCATTCTGTCTCGCAGGCGCCGGCTGAGCACTGCTGGGTGCAGGCTGGGCGCCCTGCGCTGCTTTTTGGTAGAGCACCGCGCCAGAGACCCCCTCCCTAAGGAAGCCTGCGCCCCTCCTTCTTTAGCTCTGCCTCCTGGAGCTCCACACCTCAGCCCTTCACCCGTGGAGCAAATGTGGCCCCTGCCCCCTCCAGTCGTGCAGTGAAGGCACTGGGCCTCCCCGTGTTATTTACACTGGTGAGCGTCCTGGTCGTCAGAATGCGCGCGTCCATCAACGTGTTGTACCAGACCAAGAGCCTGCCTGCCTTCGTTCCCCTTTTAACCCCGGATCTCCAGCTGGGCCTCCCCCGCGGGCGTCTGCCCCACTCTGGAGTGATCCCTCAGAGCTGCCGCCTCCACGTCGGAATCAGGCCGCCTCTGCCTTCCCACCTCGGTGTGCCAGGAGAGCGCGGGGACGGGTCGGGCGCTGGCATCTTTCCCTGGTGTGAGCCGTGATGGCGGTCGTGTTCTCTAACTGCACCCAAACCGTGGAGGCTTAGGTGACCCAGTCGTGCAAAGAGCCAAGTGACTGCTTTCCCGTGTATCTTGCCGATGCCAGTTGGTGCAACAGTGTTTTACGGTATTGCTCTTCTGGCTATCCTGGCACCAGGCTCTCGTACCTCAGCATTCTGAGGACATCGGCTCATTCCTAAATGTCCTTTTAACCTGAACTTGCTGAGGAACGCCCGTTTCCCTCGTCCTCACGCAGCCCAGGCTGTGGTCAGTGTTCTCAGCTGGCGTGCCTGCGGCGACGGGCAGCGCACTGCTGCGGCTTGTGGAGCGTCATCTCTGTGTCTGGAAGAATTACCTCCTGGAGACACTGGCGTGTGAAATAGTAGCACGAGGAATTGCACAAGGTAGGAAAGGGCATAGCCAGGCTTGGCCCTAAAATGGAATCTTTGGTTATGGTCATGCAGGTGACCAACTTGGATTTTCAAAAATTTTCTCCCATGTTAGGTCGTTAGTCAGTTGATTTGTCCTACTTTTAGTTCAGAAGAGGTGTGTTATTAAATCCCGTGCCAGGAGTGGGGCTGACGGCACACTGAGAAAATGGAATCTGAAAAGCAGTCAAATAAATGAAGGCTAGGAAACATTATCTACAGGCAATCTTATTATTCCAAGTATATGACTATGTTGTCATTTTTATTTTTCTGCCCTTGTAGTTGGTATTTTTAGTAACTCCTATTAGTAATAGTATATGTAAAAACAAGACAAATATCTTCTCTAAAGTAAACAGTGAAATAATATTAAATAATCTTTAAAGTAATTGAAACAAGGCTGTGAACACATTATGCTACTGGAATTTCATCTCACCTCATTAATGTAATTACTCTTAGCTTAATATAGACCCGTAAAATCCAGGATTTTAATTCAGAGAAGGTTCATTGCCTATTGTTGAAACAGGAATTAAGCAGATAACATTTTAATGGCTTGGAAGACAATAGTGCTTTGTGCTTTAATAGATTTCTTTCCCGGGATCTGCAGAGTTTCATTTATTCTCAAAAATTAATCGCCGAACAGAAACCAGCCACAGCAGCAAAGTAGTCGCTGGCAGAGATGGCAGGCTTCCCCTCCTCCTGCGATGCGGGCGTTTCCCTTCTAGAAAGCCCTTCGTCCTGGTTTGCCTGCCTGTGGTAAGCAGCTGGCGACGGAACTCGATCCCTGCGCCAGGCGTGGTGCCAAGCCCTCGGAGGATGGATGGGCCCCGGCCTTGCGGAGACTCAGTGTGTGAGAGGTGGCCCTGGATGAGGCCACACGGCTGCTCAGCCAGGGAGTCAGGGCTGGAAGCCGCCCTGTGCCTGTCCCCGCACCAGATGGCCTCCGTCTAATTCAGAGATACTTGATCAAGGGAGTTAAACCAGCTAATCCTGCTGGGCTTGTCTCATATTTGTTTCAAATATCCAGACTGAGTCCAAAAATGACAGAATCTGTTTTCTTTCTCAAACCTTTGGAGCAGCAGTCAACCCAGCATCAGGGAGAGTCGTTTCCATAGATTGTCTACCAAAGTGCATTCCTGATGGATGAGAGAGAGAGGGGTTTTCTAAAAGTCAGAATATGTGTTGGATGCTTAGAGGAAGTATAACCTCTAAGCTTTAAAGCAATATAACAAATTATAGAGGAGCAGATCCACGGGTGTGATGATATAAAAACATAAAGCAACAACAAAATAACCCAAACAGAATTGCAAGTAGCAGATTAGACTCTTGTTATAACTAAAATAAGAATATTTAAGTTGTACAAAGAACTCAGTCACATGTGAAAGATGCCACAACTCTAGTAAATGAGCAAAGGATTTGATCCTTTCTAAGAGAACAAATAAAAATGTTAAGAAACATACGGGAAAATTTTCATCCTTGCAAATAAACAAATAAATTCAAGGACAAACAGCCTTGAGGTACCATTATCTCTCTCCTAAAGTAGCAGAAAGAATACGGGGAGCTCACAGGCACCCCCGTGGGACAGTAAGAGCTCTGGCTGAAGGAGAAAAATTAGTCTTTGGCACCAGTGCCCCCCCTACCGTCCAGCCCCTAAAACAAAACAGAAAGACTGACTCAAGTTCAAGCAAGTGTCCTCCTGAGTCCCAGGTGAGTGTACGTGGGCGTCTCCACGAAGCAGGAGGCGCCCTTCAGTCCGGAGCCGCACTCAGCGGGTGCTCGGCAGAGTTAGGGCCTCCGTCCTGCACTCGGGCGGTTTGCAAACCTGACGGAGCCTCTTAGTGTGCGTTCACGTAGCATGGAACTAGTGTTGG
>JAQZBX010014805.1:0-38215 GCA_029593785.1 Cabassous unicinctus
GAACCCGGGCCTCCCATATGGTAAACAGGGGCTCTATCCACTGAGCCACACCCGCTTCCCTGAAGACTAGTTTTTATATCATCTGCTCACTAGACTTCTTCCAGATAATTCAGTTGAAAGCCCCAAGTTGAGCTGTTATCATAGGCACAGTCCCAGTGTATAATTTCTGAAAAATCTCAAGTTCAAAGAACAGCTGGCTTTTATTTTGAGCATTTTGGATCTGAAAGTTGTAGGTGTTCAAAATGTTGAACTGATGAAGCATGTTTTCTGGAAATATTCCAGATACATTTGAAGTCCAGAGCTCTTTATGGCTGGAACTGAAATCCCTATTGCAAGCCAAATATTTTAGACACATACTGTTGACCATGTGTGGTAAAGTGCCTAAATCAAATTCTTGGCAGGCCTTAGCACCCCTGTTTTCACTATGAACAGGACTATGTGTTTTCCCATCTTCAGCCAAAATGACAACAATTATTTTCCATTTCCTAGAGAATTTTCAGCATGTTTGCCATATATATAAGACAGAAGGTAGAAATGGGGAAAAGTAAGTTTCAAATTGTTCTTAGATTTCATAATGCAGTATTGACTCCTTTATCTACTGTTGAGATCTACCTCTTGAAAGACTGCTTCTCAAGCAATGACCTACTTCAAACTCACATTTGTCTTCTTGATAGATAAAAGAAAAAATGTTGTGGCAACTGGTTTGTGTGAATACAGCTAGTTTTTCATGTTTATTGTGTACCATATTAATTACCCAATGCAGTATAACAATTTACCCCCAAACTTAGCAGCTTAAAATAACAAATATATACTATCCAGGAGTAGCTTAGCCGGGAACCTCTCTGCCTCAGGGCCTCTCATGAACTTGCAGTCAAGCTATCATCTGGGGCTGCTGTCTCATCTGAAGCCTCAATTAGGGGAGGATGCACTTTCAGGCTCACTTGCATTTTTGTTAGCAGGATTCAGTTCCTTGTCACATGGGTCTCCCTGTTGTGTAGCTGACAACATGGCAGACATTCTGATTCTCGTCCCTTAGATAACCAAGCTTTCACCCCACCTCTGGAAGTTTTAGGGGCATTTTCTTTATCCTCGTTACACTAGTGTTCCACAATGACATGCCTTGGTTTGGTTGAGGGTAAAGTGAAATAACGAATATGAAAGGGCAAAACAGGATGGCTAGAGAAACACAGGGTTCCAGAGGGCAAGCATGGTGGAGGGTAAGCTGGGGAAGAGCTCAAAACAGAACGACATTCTTATCTGAAACTCTGAAAGCAGAAAGGGCAATTAAGGGTATCTATCCTATCTTACCTAGGTGTCTTCCTCAAGTAGGAAACATCCAAATGATTTACCTAGACGTTACCAGACCCAGAAAAATCTCCCTATTTCTACCCAACTACAAAAATCAAGGGGCACAGTAAGCACCAGTTTACTCACACCCTGGGCCCACAAACCAATGTTGTTCTTGAACTAACCCAGCAACCCAGAAAGGTTGCTTCACCCCTGAATCTGGTACCTTCTTTGGTCTTGCTGTAGCACTATCTGGATGGTTTTTTAAAGTGAAGTTGGATAGATTTTGTGCTTCAAGTTAAGTCAAGTATGTGAAAGTAGTTTATAAACTGGTAAACACTATAATAAGTCGTTGAATTGCTACTGTTTGGAGAAACCAATCTTTGCAATTGTGTGGAAAACATAGGAGGAAAGGTATAAAATACATATCAACACTGTATAACCTTCTGTGAGAGAAGCACTTTCCTATTGTGACAATCCCTTATCTTAGTGTTTTCAACTTTTCTAAAGTGTTTGCATTAAGTACAGTAACATTCCCATGTTGAGTTTATGGTAATTTTCCATTCCCTTTTTCATAAATGAGCACATCCTGCAGTTTACTCTCTGTGCTCTGCCTTGCATCTGAATTAGAAGGGTTATTCTGTTCTTTCTTCCTCTTCCTTCCCTTTATCCTTACTATCGAACACTCAGAATTTATTTTTCTGGTGAAGGTAGTTAGTTTTAAAAACTGAGCCCTGGTTCTCTGTGGATGATTTCCATACTGATGGGGAGAAATCACTATACTGGTTGTAAACAACTGCCAAATAAGTCTTTGTAAATGTGATACAATATAACCTGCTACCCTGCTAGAATAAAGACCTTTAAGAGTCTCTGCGTCTTCACTTAGCAGTATCCCACTTACTCATACAGTTGCTCTGGCATTTAGAGCAGTCTTGCTTCTGTTGTTGTTATGCTGCAAATGGAAGTGGTAGAAAGAACTGCTTTCCTCCCTTCTCCAGCTTAATGGAATTATTATTATGGGGCAGCATTTAGAATAGACGTTGATTCTTTTGGTTTTTATCTAAAATATGTTAAACAGCTATATTTCATACTAGGTGTGCTATTTAGACCTACAATGAATTAAATGGGTTCTCTTTTCAATGAAATTCTTTTTGAACTATAAGTGAGTTTTCCATCTGTTTTTTGCTCTTCACAGTTCTACTTTGCCTTTTTAGTAGATTAGATCTTCTAATGTCCAAAACAGCTTAGAAAATTGCAAAAACTTTTTTTTTGCAAACACTTTTAAAGGGGTTAAGAAAAAAAAATGTTTAGTGAGATTAAAAGCAGAGAAGGAATTTTTCTTAAATATTACCAAGATAGAAATGAGTGGGGAAATAATTTATTAAAGAAAATATCAAGAAACCCCAAGAGGATGGAGTGGGGGCGGGGTGGGGAAGGGAGATGGGATAAAGACCAGTGATGGCCTAAACACAGTTGATCCACAGTCAGTTTTGAGTACCTAATATTTATATTATACTGCATAATATAAATATTATATTATGCAGTATAATATAAAACGATCTTGTTTTTCAGGAATTGAGAATCGAGTTGGAAAGAGAATACCAATGCATGTGAAGTAGAACAATTAACTGCTATTAACACTGTACTCACTAGGTACAGTACTTAGAGAAGGGAAGAGGTCAGTAAAAATTGGAACAGTCTTTGAAGAATGGTTAAAATTTAAATAAATAAAGAAGAGAAAAAAGATGCATTTCAGATGATAGTAGAATACAACAAAATGATTTGGAAGCTGAAGGAAATGATATTTTTCAGTATATATGTACTTTAAAAAGCCATAGACACACATGTACACATACACACACATGCACTCACAAAAAAGCCATAGGCAAAAATTAAGACCAGCAGAAACTGGCACAAAAAATTAAGCATTATGACAAATGTAATAAAAATCCTTGCAAAATATAAGAAAAATATATATACCCTGATGGAAAAATGGGCAAAGCACTCAAGCTGGAAAATTACAAAATAAGAAATATAAATGACCAGTAAACATATCTCAAAATGTTTAGCCTCAGTAAAAATCAAAGAAGTGTAAGTGTAAACAATAAAATGCAAGTTTTCTGTTTTGAGATTGACAGTAGTTTAAAAAATAATAATCTCATAAATGTGGGGAAACAGGCATTTGAAGCTACTCGTGGGAATTTAAATTTTTAGGGCAGCATAGGGGTAAATCAAGAGCCTTAAAAAAATGAACTTATGCTCTTATGTAGCAGTTCTATTTCTAGGAGTTATCCTAAGGAAATCATTAGAGAAGATGAACACAAAGAGTTCATCCAATCTTGATAATACGGGAACATTGGAAACACCCCAAAAGAAAATATGGCTGTATTAACAGAAATGAAAAAAAGCAAATGATGGAGCCTCACGCTTCACATGATCCTGTTCCTACAAGAATGGATACTGTTGGAATGTATGGTGTATGTGTGGCTGCATACACATAGGCAAGTCAGGAAGGTTGTATGCACCATATTGTTAAATTGTACTTAATGCTGGGTGATTGGACAACTGTTGACTTTTATTTTTCCCTTTTTGCTTATCAATATAATGAACATGCGTTATTTTTTTAAATATGTTTTAAAGAAAAACAGAGCTTGAAAATCAGAATAAGGCCTACTTACCTGCAGTGTTCTTTAAGAATGCATTTCCGGGGAACGGATGTGGCTCAAGCAATTAACCTCCCGCCTCCCACATAGGAGGTCCTGGGTTTGGTTCCCAGTGCCTCCTGAAAAAACAAAAACAAACAACAAACAAGACAAACGAAAAGGCTGACTCAGGGAGGCTGATGTGGCTCAATGGTTGAGCACTGGCTTCCCACATACGAGGCCCTGGGTTTAATCCCTGGCCCCCGGTACCTCAGAAAAAAAAAAACCCAAAAAACAAAGAATGCATTTCCTTGCTACCTATTTCAACAATTAGAAAGTGGTAATGATCTTGATTAGGTTCTAGGAGCTACAGGAATTTGGCATGGAGAGATTTCCCCCTGCCTAGAAAGACTAGCATCCCAGACATTTTTATTGCCTTTTTTTTTTCTTAAGAATTATATATCTGTATAGTTGATAACCACAGGATTTAGTTGGTTTTTATAACAGTTACAGACCAGCAGTTTCTTTTCACCTACAGTTAAAATCTTTTACTCAGAACTTAAGAAGCTTCTGGAAAATCTGGATGATGTAAGTTTATATTCCTTTGATCCTTGTATTAATTTCATCCTTCTTTTCACTTCTGGTTAGGTTCTGTAATAATGAATGGATCCAGTGTGGCCAGTACATCACCCAGTGGAAAATCCAAAGAGGACCAGGGGGTAAATGGGCATGATGAGAAGGAAAACCCATTTGCAGAGTACATGTGGATGGAGAATGAAGAGGATTTCAACAGACAGGTAAGAAAGAAGTGGAAGCTAATAATATTCATGTAAGTCAACACCTTTAATATTTTGCTGTCAGTCTATTAAGATAGAAGAGGGTGGATTGGCTTTAGAATAACAAAAATACATGGAAGCCTGATGAAGATCACTGAGAAGCATCTTCAGCTGCAATGAGACAAGAGTGACAGTATTTTGGAGGAAGATACTGATATTTTTCTACCACACTGATTAAAAGAGGACACAGGGACAGAGGCTAATCAATTAGCTGAAAATCCTCACATGAGGAACCCACATATAATCAAATAGGTTGATTATACCCACCCACCCCTCCCAACCTCTCCACCCCCTCCCATCCCCACTATGAAATGTCCTACAAGTTGATCCATTACAGAGTAACTGCTGCAGAGAGGCCCTGCTCTTAGCCTCATTCTGGGTAGATTTGTAGATTTTTCTAGGCAATTGTAATCTTTCTGTATTAGTCAGCCAAAGGGGTGCTAATGCAAAATACCAGAAATCAGTTGGTTTTTATAAAGGGTATTTATTTGGAGTAGAAGCTTACAGTCACAAGGCCCTAAAGAGTTCAACTCAAGGTACCATAAGAGGTACTTTCTCACCCAGAGTCTGTTGCCAGTGTTGACGCAAGATGGCGGGTAATGTCTGTGAGGGTTCAGTCTTCCTTCTCCTTCCAAGGCTCCGTGGTCCCAGCCTCTTCCAATCTCAGCCACAGGCAGGGACAAGTCTTGTCTCTCTTCCAGGGCTCATTTCTCTCCGGGCTCAGCTGCTCTGCTCTCTCCAGAAGGCCAGCTGTAAACTATCAGGCACACGGCTCATCTCTCTTCCCGGGGCCTCTGCCATGTCTAATGGAGCCTTCTCTCTTTCCTCACGTATCTGCTTCTCTTTGTGCTTACTTCCCAGGCTCCAGGATCAAAACTCTAATTTTCTCCTCTGCCTTGTCATTTTCTGTGAGTCCCCGCCGACTCGATGTCCTACCGACGTGGCCCAATCAAAGTCCTAGTCAAAATTTATCAAGTAAAAGTGAAACCTCTGAATTCAATACAATCTAAGGGTATCACTAGCTCAGAGGAACAGACCAGTTTACAAAACAGTATTTCTTTTTGGAATTCGTCAATAATGTCAAACTGCCACACACTCGAAGAGATTCCCAGAGTTTAAATCAAACCAAACTCTCCCTCAATCCCAGAGGAGTGACTTAAAACCCTTGTATCAGACCAAGTTGGCTGAGGTTCCTTAGCCTGCCCTGATTCCAACTTTAATCCTAGGAACCATAGTGGTTCCACAACTGTCTGTAATGGTCACTGTGAAATTAATTGCTCAAACTGTGGAACAATAAAATTCAGAATGGTAGAGAGGTTGTTTTTCTAAACTTCAGTTTGTTGCATTTATTTGCATATAAGGAATGTTAAACTGCATTTCATTTTGAAAATAAATGTAGACATAATAGAAATTTAAGAACTCTAAGTGAAGATAAGCATGTTTTCCATGGGATTTTAGTATTGTGTTTGGATTTTGTATTGGTCTACCTGTTCCCTCCTGCCTTTATCCAGCCTCCGAGTGAAAAATAAGTTGTTGAAAGTGTAAACAATTTGTACTAGCTTTAATAATACTCAGTGACATACTCCTAACCCCACTGATGAGGATTGCACGGGGACTATTAGGAATCCAATGTCTAAGCTGTGGGTATATGTAGGAGGTTAGCAAACTGAGGCATGGTATATGGAAAAGTACTGCAAAAGTAAGGGCTTATTAAAACACGCATAAAAAAGAGATTGAAGAAAGACAGTTGAGGAGCTTTAAAAATTATAACAACTTGTTTGAGGAGAATTAGGAAAGTGATGTCAGCTTTATCCTTGGCAGCTCCAAGGATTACAATAAATACCAGACCCTAAGAAAAGATGAACAAGTAAACAGGCATTTGCTCAGATTCCCCCAACCCTAATATTTCACAGATAACACCAGCTGGCAACATTATATTGAAATTGTTATGTGATATTTGAGTCAGGGGATTGACTATTTCAGAGAAGCCTTCTTTGTCCCTCATTTGGCAGAGCAGGAGGGTTTTAGGAATCTTGGATCTGGCTGATGTCAGTTCTCCCCATACATACTCTAGAACTGTACAGTTCTCCCCGCCCTCACCACCCCACCCCACCCCCACACTCAATTCTGGCATAGCTTTCACATTTACTCAGAAATGGTTTTGCATACTATACACCTTGAGTTGAATTTTAAGGAGTAAGTAATTGGATTCTAGCTAGCAACTGCGATAAAATATCTTCTGACTTGCCAATAAAATATCAAAGAAAACACAATGAAATGAAAACAGTTTACAACAACAAAAACTAGGAGTGACAGTCATTGGTCTGTTGAAAGGATTTTCATTGACTGTAAGGCCTATAGGACTGGATCAAAATGTAGTTTTGAGGGGACAGAGTTTAAGTTCCAATTAAGATAGTATCAGCCATTCAAGATCTCAGGACATATAACTCAGAGAAGGAGGAAAGTAAGGTCTAACATACTAGCTGTAAATGTGCATAGTTTATATCATTCCATACACACACATACCTCCCACAGAATTTTTAAGAGTGAAGATAAAAAGACTGTGTTAAGAAGAAAAAAAGGGCAAGGTCTAATTATATGCAGTTTATAAAATACACTCTGGCTATCCAAGTCAAGGAAAAAAATGAAAAATGCAGGGAGTGGATATGGCTCAAGCAGTTGAGCGTCTGCTTCCCACATGGGAGTTCCCGGGTTTGGTTCCTGGTACCTCCTCAAAAGAACAAACAACAAGCAAAAACAAATAATAAAACCAATTCAGGGGGGCTGATGTGGCTCAGTGGTTGAGCACCGGCTTCCCACATACGAGGTCCCGGGTTCAATCCTCAGCCCCTGGTACCGCAAAATAAACAAACAAGCAAGCAAATAAATAAATGCTCAGTGAGTTTTTAAATCTTATGAGTTTTTTGCATATATGTTTCTAACTGGGAAACTTTTTGTACTCTAACTTCCTGTCATTTTTCTGTGGGGTATCTGTTGAGTAAAAATTGGGATAGATCTATTCTAAAATGTCAACAATTTTCACTCCTATCTGGGTGTTGAGTTTAAGGGTGATCTCCTTTTTTTTTGGTTTTCTAAGTTCTTTTAAAAGGAAGGAAACAAGTTCACATGTGAACTTCAGAAAAACCTGAAGTAAAATATTTCTGAAAGGGAAAACATAAAAAAATGGAGACAGAAAATACCATGCAAATTCAAATAAAAATAGAAAGCAGGAGTGTCGATATCAGAACTGGATAAAGTAGAAATGGAAGGGAAAAACATTAAATTTCATTAAGGTAAATTTCATAATGATAATTTCTTATTTATAAATGTTTTTCCAAGTAACATAGCAATGAAATATATAAAGAAAAAATTTAAAAAAAAATTACACTAGAAAAAAATCTGCATCCTAGTGGGAGACCTTGACACATTTGTCAGTGGGGCAGAGCTTCTGTCAACAATGTTTGTGTTCCTGCCTCCTGTCCTGGCCTGGGATCCCCCAGCTGATGACTATTCTTCTAGCACTGCTTGAGGCATCTCTCGCTTACCCATATGATGCTTGACAGTGGCATAACCTATAAAGGCAAATGGCACCTCTCAAGCACTTTGTAACTGGGAAGTAGTTAACACACTGACCATACTCTCTCCAGAGCTGAGAAAGAAGGGAGAAGAGATACCAGGAGAATTTTAGAATTCTGATTTTATTGTATTTTTTGTTAACTATATTTTTCAGATTCACTAAATGAGTACATAGTATAATAGAGGTTTTTTTAGTCTGCAGATATAATTTTCTCTATACCAGAAGTCCACAATTACATGAATCAAAGTATACCCCAAGGCATGATGGAAAGAAATGCACAAGAAGATAAAGAACACTTATCTCTGAGTGGCAAAATTTGTATATGAAGGTTATTTTCCCTCTTTTTCCAAATTTCTATAATGGCAAAAATGTAAACTCTAAAAAAACTTTTTAGAAAGGGAGTTTGACCTTCTGCATCAGAACTGTAAGTCTTCTTTAGAACTCTTCTTTTACTGTTTAGTATGTACATTGGTAAAGTAAGAATTCATAGAAATAAACAATATTTTTTTTACTAGTCAGACAAGGTCCATTTCTGAAAAATCTCTAATTTCTACTCTCTTTTTTAAATGTTTTCACAGAAATTTGTGTTAAAGGGTAAGGTGGAGAATTTAGCACATGAAATGAAGCTGCTTTAATCTAATGCTGAGGTGTAGACTTGAGGGAAACAGCAGCTCTGTGCTGAGAGAGAGAAGTTAACTGGCTGAGGTCAGGCTAGGCTGCTTCAACAAAGATTCAGGAGTAATTCATTGTTTCATATCTCTGTTAACAGCCCAAGGTGAGCATTTCAGGCCATAGGTGATTCTGCTTCTACATGGTCACTTCTGTGTTGTTGCTCTGCCACCCCTAGGACATCTATCGACTGAGGAACTGAGGGATAACTGGGGAGTATAGCAGCTGGGAAAGGGGAAGAGCCAAAGGCCAGGGCAAGAGATAGAGCCTTTTAACCGATGCCGAAGTGCCCATGGCCCTTCTAAGTGACATTCCGTTGATGAACAGGCAAACGGCCTCAGCATGGAAGGCGAGAAATGTGGTTTTAATTGAACAGCCAAATGCTCCGGGCAGAAGAGGGAAACAGATTTGGTTGCCACCCCAAGCAGCTTACTGTGTTGGGTTGTGTGCGAATAGCATGTATACCCTTGTCCCCAGGTAATCATCTTCATGGGTCGTGCCAGTGGAGAGATTTAATAAGCGGGAGCAGGCTGTTAGGCTTCTGCAGAGTCAGGGCACATCTTAAGCTTTCATGTTAAATCTTGTGGCTTGGAAATATTTTTTGTTGATGTTGTTATATTAAGCATTCTATGACTGTATAGTTTACTTGAGATCAAAGAAAGCGTGGCTGATTGTAATGTTGAGGTACTATTCTGAAGTCTTGCCACCAGTGACTTTCCCTCTGAATTTATGAGGTAGCTGTATGGGCTAGTTTGGGTGATTATTACTTGCTTGATTTCTGCTCTGGTGGTGGCACTAGTGAGCTGGGATTCTGTCACCAGTCAGGTTGCAGGAGAGAGGTTGCAGAATGTGAAGCAAGAGTCACACTTAAATCTGCAGAATGAACCATACTCATTACTAAGAGTTAACAATGTCTACAGAAGGGTGTAAAACATCCCGCATATATATTGCTTTATTTTAGGGCAATGTTTGAGAAATATGGAATGTTTAAATAGTCATCTATTTCTTGGTTTGAAAGAATACAATATTGATGTCATCATTTTCTAGTGGTATGCCAAAAAGTGTTCTTTATATAGTTCTAAGATTCTTATAGTGTTTTTCTCCCATGGGGGCCTCATTACCAAGCTGAGAATTCGTTTCGATTTAATCTACTCTATCCAGGCAGTCAACTAGTTACATAAAAGCTCCTGTCTTTTTCATATTTCTTGTAAAATGAGAAATTGAAAAAGAATTGCTTTTTAACAAAATTGAGAAAAATTTTTCAAGCTCTAAAATGATTTTTCGTAAGTGCCATATGAGTGGAAAAGATCTGTGTCACCTATTAGAGATCTTAGAAGATCTGTGAAGACCTGGAATTTCTACTATTTTGAGTAACTATCTCCTCAGTCTTACTGTTGATGGAATTTGGTTGAAAAAATAAAAAATGATGTTTTCTCTGTCCAATCATTAGGTGCATCTTAATTCTTAGATCTTACACAAGATAATTCTTTTTTTTTTTTTTTTTTAACTTTTTTATTGTGAAATAATTTCAGACTTAACAGGATAGTTTCAAAAATAACACAAAACCCAATACAGAGGGAAGCGGCTGTGGCTTAATTGGTTGGGCTCCCGTTTACCATATGGGAGGCCCTGGGTTCATTTCCCGGGGCCTCCTGGTGAAGGCAAGCTGGCCCACGCAGTGCGGTGAGCTGATGGTGTGGTAAGCTGGCACAGCAAGATGACCCAACAAAAAGGAGACAAGCAGACACAGAAAAATGCAAAGCAAATAGACACAGCGAGCACAAGCAGCAAGGAGGGGATAAATAAATAAATAAAAATAAATCTTTAAAACAACAAAAAAACAAAAAACAAAAAACCCCCAATACAGGGAACTCCAATATAACCTCCCACCCAGATCCACCAACTTTTTTTTAACATTTTACTGCCTTTGCTGTATCATTCTTTCTTTCTTCCTCTAACTATCTAGCTGTCTATTTTTTAAACATTTGACAGTAGGTTGTATGTGCTTAATACTTCCATGTACATTTCCTCAGAACAAAGATACTTTTTTTTTTCTATCTGATTGCGTCATCGTCTTTTTGGTGTATTGCTTTGCCGTGTGGGGGCCTGCTCCTCCACACCATGTGGGTCTGGGACGCCTTTTTTCTTTTATCAGGACGTCCTGAGAATTGAACCTGGGTGTCCTCCATGTGGTAAATAGGAGCTCAATTGCTTGAGCCAAAGCTGCTTCTCCAAAGATACTTTTATAACCACTGTAAGTACTGTTATCAAGTTCAAGCAGTTTGACATTATTATAAACCTTAGTCTATATTCCAGTTTTTTCTTATCTGCCAGCAATGTCCTTTTGGGCCTTGTCTCCTCCATTATTATTTCCAGTCCAGGATCATGGATTGCATTTAATTGTCATTGTCTCTTTCATTGCTCTTTTTTTTTTTTTAAATCGTTTAAACATATACAACATAAACTTTCCTATCTGAACCACTCCCAAGCACACCACTCAGTGGGATTAATCACATTCACAAAGTGAATTCACATTCACACACACCACCCATTACCAAAACTTTCCCATCACCCCAAACAGAAACCCTACATCGATTATGTATTAATTCCCATTCTCCCTCCCCACTGTCCCTGATACTCTGTAATCTACTTTCTGTCTCCATATGTTTGCATTTTCTAATTATTTCATGTAAGTAAAATCATACAATATTTGTCCTTTTGTGTCTGGCTTATTTCACATAACATGATGTCTTCAAGGTTTATCCACGTAGCACGTATCAGAACTTCATCATTCCTTTTTACAGCTGAATAATAATCCACTGTATAGATATACCACATTTTGTTTATCTATTTCATCTGTTAATGGAAACTTGGGTTGCTTCTACTTTTCAGCTATTATGAATAATGCTGCTATGAGCACTGGTACACAGATATTTGTTTGAGTCACTACTTTCACTTCTTTTGGGTATATACCTACAAGTGGGATTGCAAGATCATTCTTTATTGCAGAGTAATAGCCTCTGAAGGAAAGAGGTGGGCACAAAACTAGAATGGGTGAGTCTCACTGGGACATTAGTTTGAGCTCTCTGCTTTGCTTTCTAGGTAGAGGAGGAGCTACAGGAGCAAGACTTCTTGGACCGCTGCTTCCAGGAGATGCTGGATGAAGAAGACCAAGACTGGTTTATTCCATCACGAGACCTGCCTCGGGCCATGGGACAGTTGCAACAGCAGTTAAATGGACTTTCAGTCAGCGACAGTCATGATTCTGAAGATATTTTGGTAAGACCCATATGTTGTTCCACATGTGATATAGTGAAAAGAATATAGGATTTGGAGTCACGGACCCTTTTTCTGGCCTTACAACTTGAGCAAGTCTCTGGATCCCTCTGAGCCACTGTTTCTTCACTCGTTACATGGGCATTAATAAGAGGGTGCATTGAAAAGCACTGTGAAAACATTCATTGTTGCCAGCATCACCACCTTTCATTTTTCCCGAATGGGCTTTTCTAAGTAGAATTGGAATTAAGGATAAACATTTGAACACCGAAGAGGTTTGGTTTCAAGTTATCATTTGCTGCTGTCCTTCCCTTTTACTAGTCCCCAAATCTGTATTTAATATTGTTTTAAATGATGCTGTTATAAATATTGCCTGTTCATTTCAAAAGGAACATACTCTTGAGAGGCCATTTTCCACTTATAATTAGAAAACCAGATAATTCCCTGCCTCTCTTGTTTACTTAATGTAAGAATTCTGCAAGTGACATAGTTCTCACGCAACTCATGTTCAGAAAGATTATGCCCTGAGGTTTTGCCAAGGTTTTGGATATTCACATGAGAGTAGATAGTCAAGGTGCGTACAGCAAGATGACAAAAAAATAGGGATTGTGGTAACCAAGCTGGTTTGATGTAATACCTGATTTTCATCAAGAAGGTACTCAATGAATTGAAAAATTATTTTGGAGTCGAACTTACAGGCCTGATGAGAATTTGAAAGCATCATGAAGAGAACAGGAAGGAGAAGATGAGGGCTTATTACGTCAGGAGCTGTTGGGAGCAGTCCAGCAATAACAGTTTGAGTCACAGGGAATCTTATTTCTTTCTCTCTTTGAGGCTGCAGGAAAAGGCCCGGTAATAAAGTGGGAGAAAATCAGCTCTAAAGTACAGCTTGCCTTGGGATTTATCATCTTTGTTCTTATTTCAGAGCAAAAGTAACCTGAACCCGGATGCGAAGGAGTTTATTCCAGGAGTGAAGTACTGAGCTGATGGAAAGCTTTGAGGAGGACTTGTATGTCCCCACATCTGGGGACAGTGCTGCACAGAAAGGCGGAGCTGAAGAGGGCAGGGCGGGGGAGGGGTGCCCGGCAGGGGAGGGGAGGATGACACTGGGACTGGACTAACTAATGTGCTCAGTCTTATTCTACAAGCCTCTGAGTATTTCTCTTTTGTTCTACTGACTTTCGTTTGGAGCAGTTTCCTTTTTTTTTTAATTAGCTCTTTTGAGTTAAGGAAATTGCAATCTTTTGTTTTTTCCCCTTCATCAGGAATATTCTGCTCTTTGTCTTTAAACAAAATAAGCTGACCAAGAAAAACTGGGTGTTTAAGAAATGCCCTTTTCACCCTGCTGTATACTAGCCAAGGGCAGTGAACACTTGGAGAACTACTTGTCGTGCCTGTTAAGCTGAATGGGAAGAGGGACAAGCTGAAGAAGCAGGTGGTACAAGCCAGAGCATGTAGCTCGGCTACCCCTTCTTGGGATGAACTGGGATTGCCAATGGCCAGCTGAGCCCATGTCTCCCTGTCCTGAACCCCATTCAAGAAAACAGACTTAAAGTCCTAGTTCACAGTAACTCTTTTGGTGGTTGATGAAAGTTGTAAATCAGAAGGGGCGGGCTGTGTGGTAATTGTCGCTTGAGTCATTCAGTTGCTGTCGTCCTACTCTTAAACCTCTGTTTACAGCTACCGTCAGACTCATCAGCTAGGAGGTCTGATTTGCCACCTCGTCCCTCATAGTGTCTAGTCCCCTATTTCCTTTTTCCTTTCCCCTCCAACCCTGCTCTGTTTTTTTTGTTTTGTTTTGTTTTTAAAGAAAAGATATTATTACCAAAGGTCTATGAGAGGCGTGCTGTGCTGGCCATCAGCTTGAGCCTGGAGCTGTCATTCTTGGATGCGTTTTAAATTTATTTTCACAATTTATTTTTTCTAGCTCCATGAATGCTTGGTCCCCTGGTGTCTTCATTCCCTCAGAAAGGTTTTATGCACTTTATGTGAGTGTGTGTGTTAACATATATACAACATAAAATTTCCCATTTTAACCACTTCCTAGTATACAATTCAGTGGTGTCAATTACATTCACAATGTTGCCCTACCATCAGGGTTTTTTGCACTTTTACAAGTAAATATATTTTTCAGGACTGTAGCAAGAAGCTCAGTTCACAGTTTGGATGTTTTTCCCACCTCTTAAGATTAGGCAAAGGAACGCAAAAAAAAACCTAGGAGGTGAGGCCTGCTTGATCAAGGATGATAACTGACCCAGGGGGATATTTTCAGCTATTATAAAATTTTCAGTTCCCATCCTCAGAGTTTTCTAGGTTATGCTCTTTGGGAACCTTTAGTCTTTGCTGTTTGTAACTCACGGGGCTTTTTTGTTGCTATTCGCAAAGAACTAAACTGGGCGCCAGAAGGGACCTTTATGTAATGAGATGTAGGTGGCAGAGTCATATCTGAAAGAGATTGTCTCCAGTCCTGGCCATTCTTCCAGGATGGGGACTTGCAGAGGCCCGAAGGCGAGAGTACCTTCTGTGTGGTGGCTACTGTGTTGTGGGACGGGCCTGTAAGGAAAGATCATGTACCTTGAAATAAAGTCTGCATAAATTCAGTTACGTGGCTGTGGGCCCAAGGCAGGAAGGAAGGACTAGGGTCTGGAAAGTTTTTCTTATGGGTTCCCTTGTTGGGTTTTTTTTTTTTTTTTTAAAGGAGGTACCGGGGAGTGAACCCAGGACTTCATACGTGGGTGGCAGGTGTCCAGTCATTGAGCTACATCCGCTCCCCCCCCTTGTGAGTTTCTGAACAGCCACAGGCTAATGTCAGATTTAAAATATGAGCTTACATCTTTTTCCTCTTTGGAGTCTATAAGATGTCATCATCTGAAAAATGGCCTTCTTCGTTAGGTCACATATCAGAGGAGACTAGCTTAGAGAGCTTGTATTTCCAGACGTGCATGTTAATTCCCAAAGCCTCTACCTCGAGAGAATGGAACTGTTAACTCTTCTTCAGGGAGGACTCTGAATAAAGAAACTTCTGAATAAAGAAACTTCTTTATTCCAGTGTCAACTTTCAGTTGGCGTTGTTTCCTCTAACAAAAAGGCTTTGAAAGGGCAGAAATAGAAGTCTCTCTTTCCTGGGACTGCTTTTCCTCCTTCAATCTCCATTAGCCTGTCCAACCTCAGAGTTCTTAGGGCTTTTGGAAATGTGTTGGGATTACAGAAAGCGTCTATTTTCAAGATTGTGGGTGTCTCCAACACAAAGAGTACAATGGATTCTTGTTTGGCTACCCATCTGGAAAGTCCTACAGGAATCCAGAGTCGGGCCGTTTCTCCACCTTTCAGGAGGTTTGCTCTTCTGAGGCCAGGGCAGGCCATGCTGCTGGGGGTGGCACAGGGGCTTGTCTGTCCACTTTGGATGTCAGTCTTCAGCATGATTTCACAAGACATATATGGCCAGGACTAGTGAAAACTTGTAGCCAGATGAGTAGTGGAGCCTGAGGGCTGGGGTTTCGAGTCCTTTGCAGACACAGAGCACGCTGATTTCAGTCTCAGGAGGCAGCTTATAATGTGACCCCATTTTTAATGTGTAAGGCTTGTGTTTTATATGGTTCTCTCTTGTAGGCCAGCTCTTTTCTCCATCCATTTTATGTTGTCTGCTGGGAGCACAATTGTTACTCAGATCACAGGCTCAGCTATAGTTAGAGTTTGCCAACTTCTTAGCAGAAAATGCATCTGAGTCTTGTTGGACGTTCATGGGGGAAAGGCTGGGAGCCTCTGTCTCAGACTTTTCCTCGTAGGAGAGGTTCTAAATGCAGTTCAGGCCGGACACTTGTATCCTTTAATGGTGAGGCTTGTATTTATAAGTGATAATTTTGTTGTTGAATTAAAGCCATTACTTTGTTCAGTCTTTTTTTGTTGGCAACTAGAAGTTGTAGAATTTGTATAGAAATGGAACATGTATTCTCTTAATAGTTGCCAATTCTGGTGTTAGTTTATTAGTGATTGATTTCTGATTATTTCAAGTATTTATTTGACTCTAAAACTCCAAGATGAAAATTATTTTATCTCTTTCTCTTCAAGGAGAAAAAAAAAGTAGAGGAATGCCCTTTTCAATTTCTTCAGGCCTTTGAAGTGCTTCAGAAAACTTGATGGATATGGCCTGTGCCTGAGCACGTGCAGATTTGGGCTTTTGGGCCAGTTTCTGACTGCAGCAGATTTTTGGGGGTACATAAGGTCAGGCCAGAGCTGTCAGATGGAACAGGCTGGACGGCTGCAGCACGTTTAGTTTCCAAAGTCAAAACAGCTGGGGGTCTCATTAAGAATATAATGCTAACTATGGCTTAAAAATAAATGTTTTTGGTTTAGTTTTTAGCAGCATTTTCCAAATTGTGTATTGTTGTGATGTCAAAGTTGTGTCTTAATTTTGGAGAGCCTGGGAAGTAAAGAGGTCTGTTGAATACTCTGGCAGTTAATGCATATTAGCAAGGAAAGTTGTGTGATGAGGTGGCCAAAGGAAAGAGCCTGCCTGAATCTTTTGTGTTGGTGTTGCTGCACACCCCAGGGAGATAAATGCCTGGGTTCCCCAAATACCTGGAGCCCAGGACTCTACTCTCCTGTGATTCTTTGATTGGGACAGGTGTTCTTTGATAAGGGTCCCTGTATTTCTTGGTTTAGGTGATGGTGAGGTATGGGAACAGGCAGAGACCTGACAAATTTGACCAAGATTTGGAGATATCCAGCTGGTGGAGTCACTGTGTGTTCCCCAGGCACCCTCCTCTGGGACAATGCAAACATTAGTTTGGGAAGTGGGTGGAAGAACATGAGAATTGACCCCGATTTGGTGTGCAGCAGGGGCCTTGCTTTCCTGCCTGCCCACAGTTGCCCCTCGCTGCCCATGTGGATGACTGCTCTGCATTCCCTCCACTTTGCAGTACTCCAAGCACTTTCTACAGCAAGGCTCTGCTGCCTTGTGGTGGCTCTCATCCACAGACTTGCTTAGTCAAAATTTTGGAAGAGCTTCTTTTTTTTTTTTTCCTTTGTGTTTAATCGTCTATATTTCTCCCATCTTGAAGCTCCTATTGGTGACGGGGACAGGGGAGCAGGAGGCTCACCCAAGGAAATGCTTAAGTTTTCTGCTTGTCACTTGGTTGTCTGTCCTTATTGCCCAACCCCCTATTGCTGTTTCCAGTCAGTCTGAGTATTTAGGGGGTCATGGGAATCAGACAGCTGAGTACACTGGTCTATATGGTGTCTGCCAAGATATGTGCCCCCCAGGGGGGGCATAAGAGAAATCTACAAAGGGACAGATGCACCATCTTTAAAAAAAAAAGCCCCCTTCGATTTTGTTGTTACTAGGAGTCTCAGTTGTGAGATCTGCTGAGCTTTCTTCCCCAATCCTACCTTCTTACTGGACACCTTTTATTTAAAAACAATAAAGAAAAATTCTAGGCTAGTTAATACTACAAAAAAAGTGACATAATAATAAAAAATTTTCACTCTGTAAGTCAACACTAAGTGGTAATCCTGTCCTGTTGATTGAGCCTTCAGAAATGTTTAATGCTTGTTGGGTGGTTTGGGAGTCAGGGACTCTCTTCTTTTTTAAAAAAACAACTTTATCGAGGTATATTTTACATGTAAGATTCACCCATTTCAAGTATACTATTCAGTGATTTTGATAACTTTCCTGAGTGGTACAGCCCTCACCATAAATCAGTTTTAGAAATTTTCATCTCTCCACTAAGATCCCTCATGCCCATTGACAGTTCATTCCCATCCCCAGACAACCACTAATCAACATTGTCTCTATAAAGTTGCCTTTCTGGACATTTCATATAGATGGAATTCTACAGGTGAGGTCTCTTGTGTTTGACTTCTTTCACTTAGCATACTTTTGAAGTTCATTCATGATGCAATGTGTGTCAGCACTTTTTCATTTTTAATTGCTGAATAGTATTCCATGGTATGGATATACCACACATTGTCAGCAGCGAGTCTTTTAAACTTGGATTTCAACCTTCTGTGGTCTAAATGAATGAAACTCTTAAAATATGGGACTCGTAGGGGAAGCTGCTCTTCATGTCAAATTGTTTATGCAAACCAGCTTTGTTATAAGATCCTCTTGAGGAGCCTGAACTGCAGAAATTTTTGATAATTTTGCAATTTCTTTTTTTAAGGAACTTCTATGCTGTCTACATATGTCAGGACTTTTGAAGCATCTGAGAACTCATTTAATAAATATGAGCATATGTTTGAGTGGACAAGAAAGTAAAACCATCAGTGCTATGTTGAATATTTTTTTCCTCCCCCTAGACTGGATAGGGGAAGTCTCTGGATGTTCTAAATATAGTATCATGTCTCCTTTACAAAAGCTTAACATGGATTATAGATTGAGCTACCTTAGTTGGACAGATTTGGAGGGAAGGAGGGGGGTCAGCAGAGGCAGTGGAGAAGAGAAAGTGAGTGGAGCCTGTGGAATCAGAGAAGCCCCTGGAAGGGGTGCTGCTAGTGCCCTGGGGCAGCTCAGCATCCCCAGCAGCCCAGAGTGATTCTCAACCTTTATCCTTTTATCCCTGTTTCACAAGTATTTGACAGTTTGTTTTTGTTCTTTTTTTCCCCCTAAATAAACATTACATGGTAGTTAGTAATACTCCTTTGGGGGAAGGGCAGGGCTTTAAAATTGAAGAAAATAATTTTCATAAAAATATCAAAAATGGAAAAAAGTTACTTTAAAAAAAAAACTTGCTTTACAAATCAAATGGCAGCTGTTGAAAACCTCAATAAAATGAGAATAAAATGCATTTGCCAGCAATGGTACCCTTTTTCCTAAGATTGGGTCATTTTATCTTATACCGTAGGAGTGTATGTGTGGTGTGCATGTGTGTGAGTGTGAAGGTGAGAGAGATTTTTTGTTTGTTTTTGTTTTTTGAGATACCCGAGACCCGGGACCTCCTATGTGGGAAGCCAGAATGCAACCATTGAGCCACATCAGCTTCCCTGAGTTGGCTTTTTCATTTGTTTGCTTGTTGTTTTTGTTTCTTCAGGAGGCACTGGGAACTGAACCCGGGACCTCCCATGTGGGAGGCAGGTGCTCAACTGCTTGAGCCACATCCATTCCTGAGAAAGATTTTTGTTTCAAGATGGATCAGTTGTAGTTGCAGTTTTCCATTCCAAATAGGATAACAGGATGGTAGGATAACAGTGGCCTTGGAAGTCACAGACCTGAATGAATCCCACCTCCAACCACTATCTTTGTGCCTCAGCCTGAACCTGTTTCCTTATTTGTAAAGGTACAACACTTTCCTCCTGGGGCTACTATGAAAATTATAATTTTAGAATACTGCCTGGCATATAATGGGCACTTCATCCGCGGCAGCCAGCACTGTAAATAGTGGCAGTGATGCAGACAGCGTTAAACGAAGGGGTGGTAACAGGAAATCCTGGGGCTCTAGGGGAAGTTGGATAATTGTTATTTTCCCACTTGTGAGCAATACTGACTCCTGCCTAGAAAACAAGTAATGGGATTATATATTCCAGCTACTGAACAAGTTTGAAAGTTCCCTCCCTACCAAGTGCTGTCTTAGGCACCAAGTCAGATGAAGGGCCTGCCGTTGTGATTAGTTTGGCAATACATACTTATTTTCAAGGCTAGAACAGGGGCCAGGTGTTTTGCTTTGAGCCCTGTCATTTCTTTGCCTTCTTTCTAAAATCGGGGGAAAAAACCTTGAGCTGACTTGCCTATTTACAGATCGCTGAGGTGCTTATTAATTATATGTATACAAGGCCTGAAATTATTAGCGTTAACATCCTTGAAGATATGTGGATGAAGGTGTATTCATTTTTTAAATTAAACTCGTGGAATTGTAATACATTACAGAATAGCACAGTTCCTGTAAGTGTGCAGTTAAATGAATTTTCACCATCTCAAAAAGGATGTACTCATTTTTCATCTTTAGCATGCCTGTCCCACCTAGAAGACTTTCAGTAAACGTTTGCTGAATGAATGGTACAGATGAGGCTGTGCTGTCTACAAGATCATTCAGGTAAAAAAAGGCAGTGCTGGCCTCATTTGGGTCCAGTGCTTGTTCCAAGCTCTTGCCTTGTCATAGGACTATTGTAGGATCAGATGAGATGAATTATACATCTCCATGCCTCAGGAATGGAGAATCCCATGACTTGCTCCTGAGATTTTTTTTGCAGGAAGGAGAATATAAGTTTAAAATTAAAAGGGGGAAACATTTAAAAATGTTATTAAGAACAAGATTTTCTGCACTGCAACCTCCTTGTAGTAACCTTACTAACTGGAAAATAAGCTGCTTCATCACAGTTCCTCTGGCTCAAGGAACTGGCAACACAACTTGACCTTGTGCACTTTAATAGTGCATTTTTTTTAACTAACATTTATTCAACACTAAGTACTGAGACTTCAAATTATGATGTGTTGTTTTGGGGAGCAGATGTGGCTCAAGTGGTTGAGTACCTGCTCCCTACACGGGAGGTCCCGGGTTTGGTTCCCAGTGCCTTCTAAATCAAAACAAAAACAAACAAGCAAACAAAAAAAAACCAACTCAAGGGAGCTGATGTAGCTCAGTGGTTGAGCACCAGCTTCCTACTTCTGAGGTCCTGGGTTCAATCCCTGGCACCTCAGGAAAAAAAAAATGTGTTCTTTGCTCTAACACCTCCACTGTCCCATTCAAATTATAGAACCTAGACAATGGTAAGGAAGAGGGACAACCAGATCCTGCAGAACATTAGAAGATATCAGCATTCATAAATCACTTTTCACCCAGGAAGTTTTAGATTCTGAATCAAAATACTGCTTGATTCTGGTCTGATATAAAAAATACTTTCCCTAAGGCTTGTCACTCATTAATAATGGTGTTATTAGGAATTTGAGGTATAGCAAAGGCACTTCTAGTGTGTCCTTGTTTTCTTTGCAAGCTTTTAAACCAAGCAATACTCAGCTGAGAGCTGGGGGCTGTCATCCATTGGTTTTGGCCACAGCTGGAATCGTAGATGACTGGCTGCCCCTTCAGAATGGACTTGCTCTCAGCTCCAGCTTACTGTGCTGGGCTGGAGCTGACAGGATGAGAGCAACTGCCGTTCTGTTCATATATGAATGCTACAGTGTGTGGAGGAGCGGCGGCATCTGACTTGGGACACTAGCCAGTAGCCAAGGCCCCTTAGAAGGCCTAATCAGAACTCAAAACCCTCAAGTGCAGATCCTGGACCCCTGCAGCAGAAATGCCCAAGATATTTAGGAATGAAAATCTCCCATCCCATCCTAACATTGAATCAGATGCCTTATGGGGTGGGGGTATGGAAAAAGAGGAGGGCGTGTTGGGAGGCGGAATGGAGGGAGACAAAAATCCGAGTTTAAAACAAGCTGTACAACAATTCAAGAGCTGCTTCTAATAGCTTACACTCAACACCTGCAGAGGCAGCCATTGTAGATCAAGACTTGTCTCCAGTCCTCACCCAACACCACAGGTGGCAGCAGAACAGGAAGCTTTGGGCTTGCCTTTACTGATCAAACTACATCATCTAGAGGACAGAAACGTGTCTTTCACTGATGCTCTTCATTCGCAGTGCCACACAACAGGTACTAAGTGTCATGCTTTGACCAGAGCCAGGCTCACAGGACCCAGGAACAGGCAGACCAGCCTCCTTGTGCACTAGTTAGCCTCCCTGGGTCTCAGCAACCCTCCCAGCCTCTGAGACCTTGTTCATGGGAAAAACTGCAAAATGTGCTGTTTACCTGTGACTACCAAATTCAAGGAGGTGAAAATTCTCCCAGACTAGAAATGAACCTTGTCCCCTACATCCTATTGGTACTACCAGCAGAGGCTATGATCTGCCTAAGGTTATTCCCTGTGACGTTTTGCATGAACAATTCCAGTGAACATGGTTAGGCACAGATCCTGGTCCCCCTTTGCTAGGAGAAAACAGGTAACAGCTTAAACTGGCAGCGGCACAGTACTTAAATTTGGAATGTGGTGGCAAGGGCAGTGAATTCTCTGTTCAAGTGCATGGCCGGTGTACTGCAGACCAGGCCAAATGCCCAGGGCTGGGCTTTCAGTCTTGGACTAAAACCATTCCTGAGCCCTCTGGGATACTGCTGGCAGGAGCACCGAGATGTGTACAGTGAGTCTGATAACACAATCCAACTGGGGAGTGGGTAAATTGCTTTTATTTTCTTCTATATATGTTTTTTAAAAAAAGAGAAAAGAGGAAAAGAAAAGGAAGAAAGAAGGAAAGGAAAGAACCTCCTCCACTGGGCTTGGAGGGTATGAGGTGGAGGCAGCCCCCTAGGGGAAGGTGTAGGAGTAGAAGGCAGCAGCATTGACATTATAGTCCATGGGAAGGAGGTGCCCGATGTGCCTGGCCCCCAGGCTGGCCCCACCCAGGGCTGAAGAGTGCCTCAGCTTCATCAGGGTGAAGCTGGAGAAAGAGTTCTGAGCCTGGATCTCTCTGCCTTGGGTCAGCGCCAAAAGGAAACCTGCAGGGGAAGAATGCAGAAGACAGATGAGGGGAGACAAGCAGCCTGTGATGGAGCCCAGGGGGAAGGTGGGGACAAAGAGGGAGAGAAAGAAGAGGCCCAGGCCCTGAGGCATTCCTGTAGAGGTGCCCAACATGCAGGATGCGCCAAGCAAGGTATGTGAGCTCAGTGACAGCTGTGAGGGACACGAGCCAGCAGCTTCCGAAGGGCCTGCCCTCCCTTAGCCCAAGTGCCTGTCGCCGGGAGCTCCGAAGTGGCAGGGGGTGGTCCTTGAGCTACTTCAGAATGTCTAATGGAAATCATACCCCTGCCTGAAATAAGGCTGCGAGGCCTAAGAAGTCACGTTTCTTCTGGCTAGGACTGATGTCTAGGGATGTCACCAGAGGCTATCAAATACACCGGTCAGAAGCTCTGATTTTAAGTTAGATTTGTCTTTAATTTTTAAAAGTGGTTGTTATTTAATAAATCCTTTGGAAAAGAACATCTTTTTAAGAGTTCATGGAAGTTGGAATGGGACATTGTAAAAGGGCTTGCTGATGGAGTGAAACGTCAAGAACCCTAGCCCAAGGGACCAATGGCTTGTCCAGGCCTAAGGCTCCAGCCTCTTGCTGGGAGTAGGATTCCAGGGCCCAGGGCCCAAGTTCTCCCAGGGGCAGGCACCTTTCCTGAGCCCCCACCTTCCCTCCCCCCACGCTTATCCCATACTCACCTTCCTTGAGCAGCTCCCAGCTCTTCCACACGGAGCCCACACACAGGATGGGGAGGCCTTTCTCCCCTTGGAACAAGACCTCGGCAGAGAGCAGAAATGGATGTTGGGAGCCGACCACGCCTCTCCAGTGCTGGAGGGGGTGGTCTCAAGACCACCCCACTCGACCCCAGTTACTCTCCCTCTTTCCAAGAACTAGAAGGTGGACTCAAGAAAGACCAAAAAGGGGAGGAATATAGGAGAGACTCAAAAAGGCAAGGGAGGGAAGAGAAAGGAAAAATGATTAAACAATAAAGCGGAAGGAAAGAGAAGGGAGGTGAATGGACAGAAAGATGACTGAAGGAGAGGGGACAGCACGGGTACATTCAACCAATTTACTACCTAAAATACAGATTATGGGCCAGTCAGAGGGCAGGCACTTGACCAAAGGACTTTTTTTTTTTTTGCATTATAGACTGTCCATAAAATTTTCTCATCCCCTAAGTTCATTTAAAACAGTAACCAATTTACACAAGATTTGCTGGCCCCAATGCTCCCAACCTTCATTTCCCACCTCAACTCACCGGGTCAATCTCAGGCAGCACAGCTACAACGTGTCTGCCCAGTATCTCCCCAGCCTTCCTGAAGATGTAGCAGGAAAGAGGGTCTCCCTGCTGAGCACCTGGGGCAGGGAGGAGAGAGGAACGGAGCGCATGAATACCTAGGGAGCCGCCAGCCCTCACTTACCTTCTCCCTCCAGCTTACCCTAATTCTAAGTCAGTCTTAGCCTATCCCTGAGGGTCTCTCAGCTCTGGGAGCCCAGGACCTTGTATGAGCAGCTGGCTGGAACCCCTGTCCAGGCCTTTCTCCCCCCACCCACCGCCAACTGTCTGCATTTGGTCAGGCCCTTGTTGGCTCTGCTCTGGAAGGACCTCAGTGCAGGAGGCAGTGAGAGGGCCCCAACATGGCCCGAGGCTGCAGGGATGCAAATGGAGGGAGCTTGGACCTCACAGCGGAGAAAGGGCAGTGTGGAAACAAGAGGCCCCATGCTCAGCTACTCCTGACACCCACCCAAATAGACCCAACCTCTCCACAGTCCCCTAGTTCTTCTAGTCCTTCTGCCTCCACCCCGAGACGGCAAAGAACTGAGGTCACTTGGTCAGAGGGCACTTGGCAGCTAGTCCCCGTCTGAATCCCACTCTACACCCTAATTAGGGAGGTCTCTGGGGGACAAAGCCAGATAAAACCCTGCCCCACATCCAGTACCTTCTGCAATTTTCCGGCAAAACCCAGCAAATCTGCATTTATCAAAATCCCTATACAGGTGGGTAAGAATTCCTAGCCGATCGGGAACCTGAGACAGAGAGAGGACACAGAGAGTCATTAGAAGCAGAAGAAAAAATCCCCACTCTGCTCACCCAAGTTGACCTTCCTAATGTGTGTGCTGAGAAGCAGGGATTGTTTTTTAGTAGATCTAGAAAGTGCAGAGGTTTGAGATTTCTCACTTGAGAAAAGTCATTTTCCCCAATATGGACTCCACAGCTCTCTACAGAGTACCTTGGAGAAAGCACAGAGTACAGATGTGTTCCCCAAAGTGTGTTCTGCAGTTCCTTGAGGTGCTCTTGAAAAGATTTCTTTGGTCAAGATTCTGAGGAATACTGTAGATTGTCATTCCTTCTTGGAGAGTCACAATGCACATTAGCAAATTAAAGGCTCTGAGAAGTCCTGCAGTCAAATCTTTTTATCCCAAACTTCTTTGATCCCAGAAAGCTAACTTCTGCCACCCCAACAAACGTACCCACACTTATCTACCTCTTGAAAGTCCTGAGTAATCGGTGATTCCCCAGAATACATTTTAGTAAATGGCGTAAGGGGCAGGGGGGCTAAAGCGGGAGCACCTATGCCATTGCACTAAGCATTTTGTAGACACTCTCCTATTTAAGCTTTGTTAACAACTCCAGAAGTTGGAAAGTGGACTACAAGACAGAGCACGTACTGGACCTACTGGTGAAGTTTAGAACCCATTTGCTGAGTCAGGACAGCTTAACTCTACTTTCTCCAGTAACTGAAATAGGAAGTGGTTTCTCTTCCTGGTCTCTCCCTATCCTCACCCTGGCCCAGGCCAGAGTTCGTCTTTAATCATCAATCCCGGGGCCTAGAGAATGTAGGGCATATTTTCCAGCATCTCTGATCTCCTTCTTGGCCCCAGCTCACTTAAGTGGCTGAATGGCAGGTCTAACTGGCTCTTGCTCATAGAGATGTCTATCACGTAAACTTATCTTTCTTCTCATCTCCCACCTTTTACCTCTGGTTCAGCCACAGGCAGCTATTTCCTAACCCGCTATAAACAAGTGCAGCCCAGCCAAGGAGGAAAGTCGATGCCCGGTGCTGAGGTGGTAGCTGCCCCTCCCCAAGAACTCTCCCTCCCCACCTTTTAATGGGCTCGCCTTCCTGGCGCACACAGGCCAGAAGGCGCTCGCTGTACAACACACCTGTTTAGACTTTACCTGCTGTCTCTGTGTCTGCATGCTCACCCTACAATTTTCACCCCTGCCTTCACCTCCCAGGAGGCTCTAGCTGTCCAAGAACAAAGTCTGGCAACCACTTGTCCCCAGTCCACCCCTTCCCTCATGCCTGGCACCCTACTGGAAAACAGCGGCTGCATCATACTGAATCCTGCCGTCACCTACCACTCTCAATCCTCCAGCTTTGACCCACAACTCACCCTGACTCCCCTTGGGCCCACCTAGTCCCTCTCCTGCATCCATTCCTACTCTACGTCTCCCACTGCCCTACCCCAGGTGGGCATGTTTACTGGGGACAGTAAGAATACCTGGAAATAGTTGAACATGGCCTGCTTGACATAGCCAATGTCATGAGGAGCCGCCTCTAGGTTGTCGATGGAGTCAAACACTGTTTTCACTGCTTTGTGTGCAATCCAGTAGGCTGCAGGAGAACAGAGAGGGCTAAGAGGAGGGGACAAGCTCCCCGAGCTCTTGGTGAACTCAGGCCTAGATGGGGTTAATAGTCTACTACAGCAAATGAGGCTTCCTGATTCCCAGCTGGGGTGAGAGGGTAGGGGGGTGTTCATCAAACTGCATCTGACTGACCCAGATAAGAGAAGACAGAATAGGTGAGGTTGTCACACAAGGTCCTATCCCAAGATGAACACAAGGTCAGTCAGCTGTCACACAAACCACTGGAGTCACATCATGAACTGGATCCCGAGAGCCCCTATGAAATGTACACGTGCTACTAATTAAGAGGTGATGGTGGGAGGGGCTTCTAGACCTGATTCCCACCAGCAGGCTAGTACGGTATCTCCTGCCTTAAGCCTCTTAGTTTCAACTCTTCCCGAAGGCCTCCAAGAGTCCAACTCAGGTAGGTAATGGCCATTATGCCGAGGCATGAACCCGAATTCTGTGTGCCAGCCACCACTGAAGAGTGAGGCGGGCTGTCGGTCCAGCACGTGCACCTCTGTGATCTCGCAGTCCTTCTGTGCTCAGAACAGTCATTCAGATCCTGTGCCCACAGAGCCCCATGGCCTCAGAGGTCAAGGGTAGGGAAGAGGAGGATGGGGAGCTGCAGGAAGTGAAGGTCCAGGGCCCCAAGCCAGGCTCAGGCAGTGGGAGCTCACCTGAGCCTTCGTCCCCCATCATGTGGCCCCAGCCGCCGCAGCCGCTCTCAGAGCCATCGGGGTTGATGAGCCTGCAGCTGGAGCCTGTCCCAGAGATGAGCACGATCCCACCTGGGGAAAGGGCACGGCAGGCTCAGTGTGGTCAAAGCCCAGTGCAGGGCACAAATCCCCAGGAAAAGGGACCATCACCCAATCTTGCCAGGGAGGAAAGTGTGCCCGGCTAGTTTCCTGCCTGAAGGTGGAGGGTCTGGGGGGCCTAGGTTCTCAGGGGAACTCTAATCATGTAGAACCTCCTCTGGGAGGGGGGGGGGCGGCATGGAGAAACATGAGTGTGTGCTCTTCCAGGTACCTACTGTGTGCCAAGGATTGTGCTAGAGCCTGTTCACATGGTGATATTCAGACAACGCCTGAAGTCACCCTATTACCACAATTACTCCCACTTTATAGATGAGGAAATAAAAGGGTTAAGCAACTTCTCCAAGATGATTAAGCTGGCAAAATAGAAGCAGAGATTCAGATGCCAATCTCGTGCCACCCACGCTCTTCCGCACCCATCAAAGGGTGCCTTCCTCCTGCCCCCAGCCTGCCTTCAATGCTCCACTGTCCCCAGAGGTGCCCACTGCCTCTAAGGGCTTTATGTGCACCTCTACTCCTTGCTCCCCCCAGAACACCCTTCCTTCCCTCCCTCCTTCTGTCCATTCCTTGTTCTGGAACATGTAAGCTAATGAAAGGAGAATCAGGGGGAAGCAGGACAGGGGCCACCTTCCAGGTATTTGGAAGACGAGTTGTACCAGCTTCATTAAGGGGCCTTCCCAAGGACACCAGTACTCCTTGCCCCTCCCTCCACCTCCTCACCATCCCGCGTTGCTGTGGCGATGGAGCCGGCGGCGTCGGAGGTGATTAGGTAGCTTTCACTCAGGTAGGGAAATCGGTCTCTCAGCTCTTCTGTCAGGAGCCTCACCGCGTCCTCCTGCTCCCCACCACTCAGGGACAGGCCCTAGGCCACACAGGAGGTGAGCCAGC
This sequence comes from Cabassous unicinctus, assembly GCA_029593785.1. Classification (NCBI taxonomy): domain Eukaryota; kingdom Metazoa; phylum Chordata; class Mammalia; order Cingulata; family Chlamyphoridae; genus Cabassous; species Cabassous unicinctus. The sequence continues at coordinate 28,116 of JAQZBX010014805.1, forward strand.
GAGCAGGGCCCTGGCCCCTTTCTCCGTCCCTCCCCTCCTGCCTGCCCCTGCTCTCCAGCCCGTCCTCCTACCACCCCACACAAGGTCCCCTCATAAGGCTGTGGCTGAGAAGGACCCGGGCTGGGATGGACAGGGGAAAGAGAGGCCCCAGCAACGCCAGGTTTGGAGCTGGGAAGGGCAGTCATGCCCCTAACAATGCTCCTTGCAAAGGAGCAAGTTGAGGGGCTATGGAGAAGGAAGCTCGATTTGGAATTCATGGGGTTGGCTGTGCCTGCAGAACATCTCACTGAGACGTCCAGGGGGTAGCGGGAGCTAAGATAATAAAAGCTAACATTTAATGAATGTTTAGGGGTCAGGCGCTATGCTAACGGCTTTGGGTGTATTTTACTTTCCGAACAACTGTGGTAGATCCTGTTATTACCCTCATTTTCCAAATGAGAAAACTGAAGCTTAGAGAAGGTATGCAAGTTGCTTAAGGCCAAACGGACATTGAATGGCAAAGCTGGGATTCAAATCAAGGTCTCAATCCTCTCCAAAGCCCTATGCTCTCCCAATGCACTCGTGGCTCCTAGGTGGCAACTGACGCCACAAAAATGGATGAGATCATGGGTGAGCTTCTAGACCAGCGACTAAACCTTGGAGGCCTCTCCCTCTACAGTCATCTGACTCGAGTTGCCTAGGGTCTAGCTACCTGTCTCAGTGTTGCTGATGACCTAATTCCCAGGTGGTACCCCAGACTCACCAAGCTGCGCAGGGGTACCAGAGGATCCACTCCTGCTTTCTTTTTGGCACTGTTCACCATCTCGTTGATCCTCTCCACACACTTGTTTGTCCCAATCAGCTGACCCCAATCAAGGGAAGGAGTTACAAAGGCTCGCAGGACCTGCATAGCCCCTAAGGCTGCTCCAGGAGCCCCAGCCACCACCTAAACCAGGGTTACAGAGCCACAGAACCACAACCAAGCCCACTGGTCCCCTCAGTGCAGCCTTTACCCAGTGGTTTGTGCTGGGTCCATCCGCTTCTGCCAGGATCTGCCCATCCTCAGAGAGTAAAAGGACCCTGGACTGCGTGCCTCCCCTACAGAACACAAGGGGGCACTCAGCCTTGCTCAGAAAAGCCTGCAGAGACTTAACTAAGCTTGTGCAGCCCTTGTGGCACGCAGTCCAGTGTGATGGAGGCAGCTTCAGTAAACCCAAGCACCATTCCCAAACCGACCTCTGTGGTGTGGTCTCGGATGGAAACAGTTCTCACTCATCTTCCCCTGGGAACACCCTACTTATCCTTAAACAGCTTACTTGTGTGTCATCTGGTCTAGAAATCTTCCCTGGTATGTGGCCACCCCCACTGCTTGATTCATTTGGTGAGCCTTTTCAGTGCCCACACAGCTCTTGAGGATTCCTCCATGCTAAGGGTGTGACTAGTTGCTTCTGCCTTGCCTCTCACTAGACTATGAGCTCCACTGGGTCAAGCTCTGGACCATCTTTCCATCTTCATGCCTAGCACTCAGTCAATGCGGCTAAAGAGAATGGCATGTCTCTCTGCTTCTCACAATAGCTAAACACTGCCTTTCAAGATCTGGTTCCAGCTGCCAAGGTCTTCTTAGACATGCTAGTGAGAAACGCTGACAATAAGCCACTAATGAGTTTATACCTACTTAAGCCACTAACCTCTCAAATGCTGATTACTGGGGAAAATGATAGTTTGGAAGGAAGTCTGTGGGGGTGTGTAATAGGGATCTTTATTGATCAGTACTTTTAGGAATGTCTCACAAGAGGGCACTGAAGACCTGATCAAACTCAAAGATGTCATGAAGTTTGAGGGGTAGTTAATGCATGGGGTGGCAGATTCAACATTCAAAAGAATCTCTTGACAAGCTGGAAAATTAGGTCATGTTTTACAGATGAATAGGGATGAATGCAAACTCCTGTACTTATGTTTTGAAAAATGCAATGGCAATAAATGCAGGAATGAGGGAGATGAACCTTAACAGCAATTCACAGTAAAAACAAACAACAACAAAAAACTTTGGGGGTCCACGAGTCAGCAGTGAGATGTGGCTGCCAGAGAAGTGAATCCAATCTCAGCTACATACTCTAGCTGAGAAACACTTGTCACCCTCTATTATGCCTGATTTGACACACCGAGATTCACAGAACGCTGACAACTTTGACACTGGCAGGGGACTTGGCGATGATCTTCATCCCTCCCCTCGTGAGGAACTCTAAGCCCAGAGAGGTCAACAGCCTTGCCCAAAAAATTTCTTGCAGAGATTTTACAAAAAATCCAGTAGATAAGCTTCGGAGCAGGAAAAATGCAAGAATTAACAGAGGGCTCAATCTGGCATGAGGAAGCCTGGAGTGCCGAGCAGGGTTTCCGGCATGAGAGCAGGCAATCTCACTCAGGTTCGCAGCAGCTCCAGTTCCCAAAGACCTTTGTCCCGACTGCCGCCCCACTCCCACCCTCCACCTCCAAGTCTCCAAGTTGCCTAGTCTGGCAACTTCACAACTGACACCTGTTCCGCAAAACTCTCTCCGGAGGCGGGAACGCGGCAAAGGACCTTCTTCTCTGGCCAGAGACCGCGGAGGGAGTCATTCACGGGAGAAAGGGGCGTGGTTTCGGGGTGAAACGCAAAGGACTTCCCCAGGGTGCAGCCGTGGCACGCGAAAGGGCCCCTGCAAAGCCCACGCCCGCGCGCTCCAGGGCACCCCTGTGCGTGTACACACCCCTCCTCCCCAAGACCCCGCAGCCCCGCGCAGCCCGAGCCTCAGGTCCGAGGCCACCTGCCTGCCTGGCCACGGCAGTCCTTCCCGCTCTCGGGTCCGGGGCGGCCCAAGCCGCTCATCCCGGGCTCCCCGCCGGCCGCACTCACCCCTCTACACCCCCGTAGAGCGCGGCCATAGTGCTGGGACCGCCGCCGCCGATCCCGCGGTTGACTTCCCTCCCCACTGCCTCCGCCCTTCCTCCCAGCCCGCTCGGTGCCGCCCCCGAGCCACGTGATCGCACGCGCGGTCCGGCCCCCTCCGAGTGCGCGTGCGCGGGGCGTGGCTCCGCGAGCCGCGCGTCGCCCCAGGCCCAGATTGTCTGGGCGAATCCTCCAGGCGGGGCACGTATGGTCCGCAGCGGCTTCTCGGCCCCTCCCCACCTTCTGGACTCTGCTTCCGCAGATGGATACGGGATTCCGAGCGGAGGAGGGAGAAAGGGGACTACGGGTTGCACCCGCCGCACGCATCACTGCCCTGCCCGCGCCTCAGTGCCCGGAAGTCGATGGCGGCCCCGCCAGAACGAGCGCGCTGATCGTGAGCCACGTAGCTAGTGGGTGATGCACGCGATGACGCGCGCCAGCCAGGCCCCCGCGGAGATGCGGGCTCGGTGAGCCGCGCACACGAGCCCAAGGGACCCCTGGGCCTCTTGCAGAAATTGTAACGTTCAGTTCAACATGTGCCTGGCAATGGCAGAAGTCCCCGTGCACTCACGCACCCCGGCGCAAGTGCTCACGCCGCACTCATGAATATTCGAGTAGTAGACGTCGGTGGAGAAAAGAGAAAAACCCTCAAGTGTCTGGCATCTCTGAGAAAGGAGCTGAAGTTCAGCTTTTACTACCTACCCAGCTAGTTAGTTCTAGTGGAGGGTCTTTTGCGGGAATACAGACTACCGGGCAAGCTAGTAGATAACGGTTTTACCAGCCTTTTATTGCCCTCCCGCCACTGCCTCCTTCCTTGTACCGGTTCCAGAAAGGTGAACGGGAGCGCAAAGGGGGAAATATTGGCTAGATCTGGGAGGCAGGCTCTTGCGGGCTCCTCCTGGCAGCTCTGGACCGGTGAGGCGCAGCCTTGCAGGCGAGGAGGGCGGTCACCTGCCCTTGGCATCTCTGGGAACGTCAGTCTAGCTATAGATCCTTCGCAGGGCAGCTGTCGAGCTGGCCTGTCCCCGACGAAGTCTCTCATCTTATAGAGAATATAGACCAGGAGCCCCATTCCCTGGTCTGGGTTTGGTTATGCCTTGGGGTGAACTTTTGACACACACGTGGCTTTTTAAACTAGAAGAGAAGAATCTATATTTCCTACATAACTGGGATGATGGAACACTACATTGTAACTCACATGATAAGATCAGAAAGAAGTGTAGGATTTTTCTATACCCACCTATAACACATCCATAACAAGTCAGAGCTGCAATTTTTAGAATAAAGAACTAATAGATTCTGGTGGGATTAAATTGGAAAAGCTGTTTGGAGAAGAGAGTGTAGGTGGGTTTTGAAAGAACTGTTGCTTTTCTTGCACTAGTTGAATGAGCCTTGGGACCTATAGCTCTTACAATATTCTAGTTTGTCTTTGTGTTGCTTGTTTAGAAAGGAAAGCTCCCAGGTTTGAAAACAAGGGTCGAGTTCACCATTTACTAGCTGGATGACCTTGGGTGAATTACATATAATCGCAGCTGCTTTTTTTCATACACAAAATGGAGATGTTAAACATCCACCTACAGGGCTTCATGGGATTTCAATATCAAAGAGTTTTGGAAACTATAAATACTATACAGATCTTAACTAATTTTTATTTACATTACCAATTCAGTGTGTGCTGTCGAATACAATAACCACATATGTGACTCCCCAATACATGAAATATGCTAATCCAAATTTAGATGTGCTGTAAGTGTAAAATATAGGATTTCAAAGACTTAATAAGCCCCAAAAGAAAGTAAACTATCTCATTAATAATGTTTATATGAATTACATGTTGACATAATATTTTGGATATAGTGGGTTAAGAGTATATATTCATATTATTAAAATTAATTTCATCAATTTCTTTGTATCTTTTTAAATGTAAGTACTAGAAACTTTTAAATTACACATGTGGTGCATATATGTGGCTCACAGTATAATTCTGTTCCACAGCCCTGGTCTATGTCCTGTCTTCTATCCATCTGACCAGGATATTTCGAAGTCACTGAGTGCATGTCCATGTTATAAATAACGGCCTTCTATGATTGATTTAAAGAAGAAAATGGCATTGACTCTAAAGTGTTGCTTTTTCCACTCTACCAGACAGTCATAATTGTCTGTGAATTATGGGCTTTTGGTACCTGCTTTTGGTCATGATGGATTAGGCCATTGGTCCTCAAATAATCATACAAGTCCCATTGGTGTCATCCGAGCCTTTGCTCCCCCATTGCCTCTCCTGATGCTGAGGTACAACAGGAAACCCAGCAACAAGTGTGTGTGGAGGGAGGGCTATGAGGTTGAACCACCTCTATGACTTCGCGGAGATGTAGAGTCAGTGAGATAAGTTTCACAGACTTCTCCCCAGTCTGCCCCAATTCTTTATCAGGATTTAGTTCTCTGGCTCCCAGCTGGAGCCTTGGAGAAGAGAGTTTCTGAGTTACCAACATTGCGTGTCCCAGTGGAGAGGGGCAAAGGATTCAGCCAGGTGGATTGGGATGGATTGTGCAGACTAGATCCGAAGCCGGATTCTCCCAGAATAGACCTCTGGAAGAGGCCCGGAAAGTTCTGCTGCAAGGACAGATGGTCAGAGGGATGTTAGGGCAGCCCCATTTCTCCGAGGTACCTGCCTTGTTCATTGGCAAATGTGGGGAACCTGTAGGCCCCCTTTTATAAAAGTGTATTTCTTATTTTTTTTTGTTTAGGTGAAACACATAAAATTAGCCGTTTTAAAGTGAACGATCCTATGGCATGTAGTACATTCATGATTCTTTTTTCAATAAGTTAATTTTTATTAAGTTGTAGATTCACGTGCAGTTTAAGAAACAATACAAAGATATCCCAGTTTCCCCCAGTGGTAACAATCTTGCAAAAACTATAGTACAATATCATAACCAGGATATTGACGTAGATATAAAATGACAGATAGAATCCACCAATCTTATTTGGATTTCCCCAGTTTTATGGTACTCATTTCTATAAGCATGCACATGTGGGTTTAGTTCTACACTGTTTTGTCACTTGTGGAGGTTGGGTCCAAACACAGAATGCTTCCATCTCCTCAAGGGCCCCTCAGGTTGTCCTTTACAGCCACACTCACTTCCTTCCTTTGTCCTCCTTCCTATTCCTGACCTCTGGCAACCACTAATTTGTTCTCCGTTTCTCAATTTTCATCATTTCAGAAATGTTATCTGAATGGAATCATACAATATCTAACCTTTTTCTCACTCAACATGGTTCCCTGGAGATGCATCCAAATTGTTGCACATATCAATAGCCATTCATTCCTCTTTATTGCTGAGTAGTGTTCCATGGTATGTAGTGCATTTCTTTTTCGTGAACTATTTCACCTGTACAAAAATACGCCTAATGTGCACAAAGTTGATGAAGGCAGGGCTCCCTGTTATGTGAGCACCCGGACTTCCCAGAAGAACCTGGGAAATGAGATGCTCTGTTTTGGCACCAACCCTTGAGCCCTTGTGGCTGAGTGGGGAAGGGAACTGATGTGAACCCAGTCTCCTGGGAGCTGTGAGTGTGGGGGCCTCAGGATGGCCAGAGGAGGTGGACTGGGCTTGAACCCAGTCTGGTGCCTCTCCAGGCTCTCTCTCTTAATGCTGACGTCAATGGTGGGGGGACACTGGGATAGACGGCTGCTGGTAGGAGCTGGGCAGAGAGACCCTTCTCAGAGGAGGGGGTTCCATCACCACTAACTGGGGTGGGGGGAGGTGACAAGTCCAGGGGTAATCCTGGAGGACTTCCTGGGGGACATGGGTCTGTAAGACAAAGATACCTCTAGAGCTTTATCCTCAGCTCCTAGGGTTTAGCCTGGCTAGGACCCCTTAGCAGAAACATAACTGGCTGCCTTTGGGCATCTGGTAAGCAGTCCAAGCATTGGACTAAGGATCTCTAGAGAGCCCCTGCTGAGAGAAGGGACAGTCCCTGGAGCCTGGGGTGGGGTTTGGGGGAGTGAGGGAAGGTGAGGCTGGGAGGCTCCCTCCAGAGCAGGCAGCTGTCCCTACTGGCTCTGCACACAAACACCCCCCTCCCCCACCAGGTACCCTAGAGGTTGCCTTTCCAGCCTGAGCTCCCTCCTTCCAGGAACCTGAGGGTTCTCACCTCCTCCTCAACTTATCAATAGGATCTGCTAAGTTGCCTCTCTGTAGTGGAAGAGAGCCTGGATTCTCTCAGGACTCTGCTAAGGGTTAAGTTCATATGTCAACTTGGCTAGGCTGTGGTGTCCAGTTGTTTGGTTAAGCACTGGCCTGCTTGTCAATACTATGATATTTCAAGTTGGGATTTGCATCTATAATCAGTTGATTGCATCTACAATCAACAATGTAGGAGTCTCCTCATGCAATCAGGTGGAGGTACTAAAAGCCAGAACTGAGGATTTTAGAGGTCAGAAGAGGAATTTGAACTCAGCTTCAGCATTGGTTCTTGCCAGAATTGCCAGCGAGCCAGCCAGCTTCCTCTGGAGAATCCTGGCTAAAGACTTCAGCATCACCTTTATCAGGGTTTTCAGCTTGCGGCCTCCTCTATGCAGTTTGGACTTGCCAGCCCCCATGTGGTCATGTGAGCTAATTAATTTATAATCTCATATATATATTCCCTGTTGGTTCCATTTCTCTGGAGAACCCTGACTAATATCACCCCCTCTTATTGAAAATCTTGGGTGTAGGGAGGTGAGAAAGTGGTACTGGGGAGCCTGCACCAGGGCAGAGACTTCTGAGCATCTCCCACACACCTAGCCCTGTGTTTGGGCAGGCTGTGAGTGAGCAGACCAGTTGGTAAGGTAAGGTAGACACTCCTGGAAAGTTAAATAAGAAGGAAAGAGAAGTCAGGAGGAGACAGAAAATGAGTCAGATGAGGAGCGTGGACTCTGGATGCAAATAGGAGGCCAGAGAAAAAAGGGGTGAGAATGGACTGGAGCAATCAGGAAGGCTTCCTGGAGGCAGAGGTATTCCTGGGTCTTGAAAGACTTACTGGTAAGAATAAATGGGCAGGGAGAAAGGGTGGGGGGAGCACTATGAAAAAAGGGAGGGACGAGATGGGGGAGGGGTCTGTGCAGGAGGCAGGGGACAGGATGCACTGGGTTCTTTAGCGTTTTAGAGACAGGACTAAAAGTGTCTTGCATGGCATGGAGGGTAGGGCCAGGCAGCTTTCCTTTCCTTCTCCACCTGCCCAGGAAACCTGGACAGTGTGACCTGCAGGCTGGTGGACAGAATGAAGAGGAAAAGCTAGCAGGTAGCTTAATAGTGAAAACTGCTCCCCCCACCCCCACCCCATGCCCTTAGTCCTCAGAGATCTCCTTGGACTGTTTGGTGCTAATCCCAGCTGTTCCAATACCTGCTTAGGAGCAGCGCAACCAACTGTACGATTTGCCTGACACTGGGGGGTGGGGTCCCAGGTCGAAGGACTTGCAGTTTTAAAACCCAGATGCGTTGTTACCCTGCCAAGGAGAGGTGCCTCGGGCAACCCTGAGCGAATCACTCTATTGATCAGTGCCATGGATTATATGGTGTTTCCAGGAGGAGAAATGTTCGGTTTTCAGGACTTATCAAATTTAGTCTCCTGACAATTTAGGAGAACAGGATTTATATGTACCCACAAATGACAGAATGAGGTATTACTCCACAGCAGTGTTTCCCAAACGGTGTTCCCTTGGGACGTGTTAGTTGGCACTTCCGGAGGAAAGTGTTCCTGTGATGCTCAGAGCTCGGTTCTCTAAAATCGCGGCCCCACACTTAGCTGGGAGATTTACAATGCCGGTCAGTGCACGGAGGGTCAGGAAAGCCCCAAAGGAGAGAACCTGTTTCCTGCAGTTTAATGGCTAACTGGACAAGATTATATGTTTGCACAGAGAGAATCTTGTCTCTGTAGAGGTATTAAGTCTCCGATACATTTCTACCCCCCTTCCCCAGAAATTTTCTTTGAAATCTAATTTAGAAAACTCTGGAAGAGAGCATAGGTCTATAGGGTAACCCACTCTATGGCTCCAGAAGCCCAATAGAAGCCCTATACCAACTCCATAATGCCATGGCAGATTTTAAGGATAATCCAGCTGGAAGTATAATTTCTGTTCTTGTTCAATTTCTTTTGTTTGTTTTTGTGTGTTTAATAATACACTGGCTTAAAAAAAATTTTTTTTTAAATACTTTCAAACTTACAGGACAATTGCAAAAAAAATACACAACCCATACAGAGAAGTCCAAAATACTCCCATCTAGATACCCAGATCCAGCTAACTTCTAATGTTTTGGCACATTAAATGAGGCTATGTTTTAAAACGTCAGAAAATGAACTTGGTGAAATTAGCATGTTTTGAAATAATCATAAAAACTCAGTTATGTTGGTTCAGATGTGAGTGGAAGTGGGGTCATTCAGCCTTAATTATAAAAATTCAAGAAATTTATTCTAAATTGTCTTCTCAAATCATTTGCTTGACGTTATTGGATTGAAGAGATAAAAATACTGTGTTAAGTAATTTTTCAATAGATATTAGTGCAGTGGATTTTGAGATACTTCGGAACTTTATATGTAATCCCTTTTTTAAATAGTAAATAGGTGGAGAGTTTCTAAAGCATACATCAGTTTGTCCACACACAGATGGAGATGAAAAGAAGCCCATCTCAGGGAGGCGGGTGTGGCTCAATGGATAGAGCACCCGTTCACCATATGGGGGCCCCGGGTTCGCTTCCCCGGGCCTCCTTGTGAGGGCAGGCCGGCTGGCCCGCGCGGCGCCGTGGGCTGATGCAGCAAGACCTCACAGCAGGAAGCGGGTGTGGCTCAATCGATAGAGCCCCCGTTTACCATGCCAGGCAGGGGGGAGATGGGCAGACACGGAGAAAACACACAGCGAATGGACACAGTAAAACACAAGCAGCAAGGGGGGGATAAATAAATAAATAAATAAATCTTTAAAAAAAAAAAAGAAGCCCATCTCAAAGAATTATGACAAGGCTGACTGGAAACAGCTGTGGATTCTTTTCAAGAGCGCTATCTTAAAGATAAATCCTTGTTTCAAGCTTCAGAGGAACTAAGTTGACTTTGATAATTAAGCAGTGGAACGATCACACGTTGAATCCGTAAATAAAAATTTTATTAACTTAATTTGCTATACATAATAAAAATACTTTTTACAATGTAGGAAAAAAAAAAA
>JAQZBX010014806.1:0-26198 GCA_029593785.1 Cabassous unicinctus
CTCAAAGACTGCTTCAACTCTGTTCTTTGCCTTGCCTTTTATATTCAATTCCCCACCCACCAGGGGGTGGGGCTCAATGCCCTACTGACTGACATGGCCCAGTCAACGCCCTAATCATAATTCAATCATGCCCAGATTAACAGATCAGATTACAGGCATGATCCAATTATATTTTTGGAATTCATAATTACAAATTCCCTAACGGTTACACCTTGCATTGTTGTGAAACTTTTGTTACAAATTATGAAATAGCATAATCAATATATTGCTATTAACTATAGCCCATATCTTACATTTGGTGTATTTTCCCCCAACCCACCTAATTAATAACACCCTCTATTAGTATTATACTCTTGTTATGGTTCATGAGAGAATATTCTCATATTTGTCCTGTTGACCATGGTCCATCTTCCACCACTGGATTCCCTGTGTGTTATAAAGCCCCCTGTTTTGTACAATCCATTCAAAGCACACATTCAGTGGCTCCCATTTTCATCACAGAGTTGTGCTTTCATGCCTCAGTCCATTTTAGAACATTTTCATTTCACCAAAAAGTAAAATCCCTTACCTCCTTTTACACCCTATGGTTGTCTCTTAGAAGTGATATAATATATTATTTGCCATTGCTGCAAAAATATTACAATATTATTGTTAACTATCATCCATAAGTTACATTAGTTGTAATTTTCCCATGTATCACCTTATGCTTAACACTTTATAGAAGAACATTCATATATTTATAATAATAACCACAATCTTCATCCACTACTGAATCACTGTGATACATACCCTAGATTATTCTCTAGTTTCCTTTCAATTGACATTTACATATCATAAATGTCAGACATGTCTACCCCTTTCAGCCACAATCTCATTTATAAATCAGCAGTTATACTCACTATAATGTGTTACCATAAACTCTATTCATTTCCAGACTTTTACAATTAACCTTAATAAAAATTCTACATACTTTGAACATCAGCTCCCATTCTCAAAACACATTCTATTTCCTAGTAACCTATATTCTAGAGTTTACCTGTGTGAATTTACTTATCATATTTAGTTCATATTAGTAACACCATACAATATATATCCTTTTGTGTCTGGCTTATTTCATTCAACATAATATCTTCAAGGTTCATCCAGGTTGTTATAATCCCAATTTCATTTCTTCTTACAACTGAATAGTATTCCATTGTATGTATATACCACATTTAGTTTATCCATTCATTGGTTGGTGGACACTTGGGCTGTTTCCATATTTTAGAAATCGTGAATAATGCTGCTATGAACATCATAGTGCAAATGACAGTTCATGTCCTACTTTCTGGTTTTCTGAATATATTCTTAATAACAGGATTGGTAGATCATGTGGCAGTTCTATATTCAGCTTCTTGATGTACCACCAAACTGTCTTTCACAGAACTGCACCATTCTTTTTCTTTCTTTAATTAGGCAAGTAAAAAAAATTTACTTGGGAAATGAGGGAAAGAACAGAGCTTGCTGAAAAATGGGAAATAAAGATGGAAATACACACCAAGATTTAGTGTGGGATTCTCTAGGCAGAAAGGAAGCTCTTCTTTGGTGGTTACCTTTTAAACTGTTAATTATTCCTCCCACCACTAATAATAAGGAAATGGGCCCCAGCTGTTACTGGTTACCCCACCAGTGGTGGGGGCCAATGATGAGGCCTGTTTGGAATGTCCAGGGCCAAGGGGAGGTCCCAGAAAGAGAAACTGACTTCAAGGTTAAACTCAAGTCTCAGTGAGGTCTTGCACTTATGAAGTCTTGCAGCCATGCTGTCTGTCAGCCATGTTGTCTGTTGGCCATGTAGTGGCTTGTCTTCTCTTAATTTCCCTGGCTAACCTAGCTAACCTGCCTCAACTCCCCCCTCAGAGAGTTTATTCCCTTATTCTTAAGGGGGTGCTGTGGGGTGATGATCATTCTTCTGTAGTTACTTCCTGCTGCTTAGGGTGTTAGTCCCTGTCTAACAGGCCATAAACCTCTCTGGCTATTCAATTGAGGTTGAGGGAAGACACTGTGGTTGAAAATGGCTGAAATCCTTGCATGACAACTGTTTTGTTTTAGAAGAAATAAACAGAATTTTGAAGATACACGGCCCCACTAAAATGATAAAGATGGTAGTAAGTGGGCCCCAAAAGGGGGCCAGCTATGACATAGTAGACCATGAGAGTGAGAAAGGCAAGGTGCCTTCAGAGGCTACATCCCCCTGAAGTTGGTGGGCTTCATCTTGCAGGTTTCAAATGTTGTTTAGGACTATTCTGTAGCAATTTATATAGAAACTGAATTTTTCCTTGAGAAAGAGGCATGCTCCCCCCCCCCCCCGTGCTGCTGTTAACATGTTTCTTTGGTGCTGCTAGTTAGCTCTAGAGAGAGATTGTAATAGATAATGGGGTTTGGTATAAATTGCCAATCCCAGGTTTCCATGGTGGTGGTTACGTTTAAGACAGCTAAGAGGGGGGAAAAGAGGAATTTCCCTTTTAGTTATTGTATAGGGAGAAACTACAGGAAATGAAAACAGACAAGATTTCTTTAAGAGGTGTCTGTCTGGCTTTCCCCCTAGCAATAGGCATTTGGGCTAGAGTTAGAGGGAACAGCTGGCTTTGACACAGACACTACTTAGCTTTGTCTCTTGAAGAGGTATTTCAGATCATCCAATGACTGACTCTCATATGTTCCATCAGGTGCTGCAACCATTCTACATTCTCAATGGTGAAGGAGTGTTCCTATTTCAACACATCCCCTCCAGCGCTTGTAATTTTCTGTTTTTTTGTTGATGGCCATTCTATAAGTGTGAAATGATATCTCTTTATAGTTTTGATATGCATTTACACCAAAGTATTTTTATGAAAGTTTTGTTAGTGGGCAATTATAGTAAAATAATAACTGGGAATCCTACTGAAGGGATCAGGAGTCTTTTGGGATTTTTATACATTTGATATTATTTTAAAATAAGGTACTTTAAAACCACCCATGTCACTACCATAAACATACCTAAATGCAGTCCAACTAGTGTTGTGAAAACAATTGAACTTTCAAGAGTCTAGATGCCACTAAGGAAGAAATATGTCATTATTATATCAATAGCATTGTGTCTATGGAGTCCTGGATGATTTGGAGTGTTTGTGAAAACAGTGAGATTCAGTATCCCAGTTTCTCACTGGAACTGTTTCCTCTGCTGCATGCTTTGGAGAATATTTACCCTTTGCCCCAGGTTGAAAGCCATGGAGAATGGCATGTATTATATACCTCCCTTCTCCAAGCCAGGGCCATGCTACTCCAGATTCTTTTGTTTACTCTCTATGGCTTCAAGAGGTGGCTCAGACCTCAGTTCAGATTTTCTCTCCTTGGCTGTCTTGTGCATGTATGTTTCAGGGGATCTTCTGTCTATCTCTTCCCCCTCCAGGGGAAGATATTAGTGGCTACAGAGACAGGAAGTAATGTGTTGATTGAAGCAGGGATTTGCAAAGTGGAGAAATGCTAGGGGTTATAAAATGCTGAAATTTATCTTTATGTGCCAAGTGGGGAGGGGAGGAAATGTAACCAGGGCATTTCAAGCACAAATTAACATTTATTGACTGTTTATATATAATATCAGATATGTAATATATGTATAGTATCAAATGAAATATACTATGCTGAAATCAAAAGTTTCTTGTTGAAAATAGATCACAAATATTTATGCAACTTATTAGTGTGAGATGCTATGTGTAATCAAGAGAAATTGGTGAATAAATCTCAAGAAAAATTACTCACATTATATAAATTTGAATGGTAATTAGGCCTATCCACTTCAGTGTATTTCACTGATGAAAAATTTAACTAGACGCATGAATACATTTTCAAATTTGAAAGTAGAGAAAGAGAAAAGTAGAGAATTTGAACATAGTGAATCACCATTTGAAATATTATTATGGGAAAAAGGCATATACACACTGGTGAGATTGTAGATTTACTGATTTCACTGTTCCATTGAAATATACAAAATTACAATAAGTACAGACAGATTTTGAATTTTCCACAGCAGAAATTTACTTTCAATGAATATCTCTGATTTACAAAAAAGCAGACTCTTACACAGCTCTTAAATAAACTGATCATTTAACTCCTAGACAAATTTCATCTTAGTACTTTTAAGAAGTATTAAATAGTAGGTATTGAAAATCACAATTGTGTTTCAAACTTCAAAATTGATTTCTGTTCATGCATGAATTTTACTTAATGCAAATTTATCCTAACTTGGAGGTGGCATATCTTGGAAAATTCACAAAACAAACAACTAACTGATACAAAGTATACAATTCAGGGGCATTTAGTACATTCTCTTGCTGTGCAAGTATCACCTCTACCTATCAATCTATCTATATTTTTTAACTGTGTCAGTCACACTGAAACAAGACATTTCAGCAAGCTAAACTTAAAAGTAATTGAAGATCCTCACTTGGTCATGAGATACTGTACAAGGTGGCAACTTTGACATTTGAAAACAAAAATATATTTGAAAAATTTTACTCAAAACTGTTTTATTGAAGTGAGGAAAGTAAACCTATTATAAATTTTGGAATTTGGGGTAAGTAACATTTAAAATTAATGTTGGGAGTTGTATTACCCATACTTGTAAATTTTTCAACTTTTTTTCCAACTAAGTGCTACAGGAAAAATTACCCAATAAAATAATAAAAGTGTTTACATAGGGGCACCACTTTCCCTTTAACCTCGGGCTCTGAAATGGTTTAATCAGAACCAGCCTAGCTCCAACTTACCCACTGGAAGGTTGCAATATTATGAACCATAGAAGTTTTCAGTACTGTAGATGCTTTTCCCTTCTCTCTGAATCCATATCAGGATTGTCTCCAGCAAGAGTCCCGAATCTGTGAAAAGTCCCATAGCATTCCATATTTTGAGCTGGCAAAACTCTCAATGAACAGATACTTTGGTAAAATAAGCCTTGCTAAAATATTATCTGAGAAAGTAAAGAATAAACCACATGGAAAAATGCAAAAAATACAATTTCTGTGCTTGCTGCTTAAGAAAAGACACTTTCCAGAGGCCGCAACCAAAGTCACGACAAAGGTCCTTGCTCAGTTTCAGGTGCCAAAAGAAAGGTATTTACTCACATGGACACTGCCTGAGGAATCAAAGAGTGTCAGTCTCTTCCTTTGGACCAGCCGCAAAGAAGCTTTTGTCCTCCCTGGAAAGTGGCGCCCAGTCCAGTGATGAAGATGGAAGCTTCTCCAGCACAGTTTGGTCAGAAAAGGAGGTTTTGGTTGGCCTCTGTTGGCCAGAGGCCTAGTGAAGCACAGAGAGTCTCTGATCTCCTATGTGGCTCTAGGGAGAGGGCCTGCTTAGCCAGAGTCAGAACCGCCTCCATCACACTAACCCTCCATCTTGTACAGTCAAGAGATGTCCAGTTTGTGGGTGTATTTATTGGGGTTCAAGAAAGATGATGTGTACCGAATCTCATTGTCACCTGGAAGCATGGCAGACCCAACCCAGTGTTTCCAGCTCAGGGTGCACAGAGTTTCAGAGCTCAAAGAATCTCAGCAGGGAGGCTGCTTAAGGAAAGCTTTGGTTGATTCCCCTCCTCCACAGCCTTCTCCTTGGAACCTGCCCCCGGGAATCCCTGCCATGTGATCACTGACATGGGGGATGGAGGAGTTCCACATTGTGGGTAAAGGAAACTCTTGTTTTTCTTTCTTGTGAATGTCTTATGTCAGTTTCCACTATGACCCTAGGGAATGAAAAATTAACAAGTTAAGTAGAAACCAAAGCTAGTTTTACACTGAGAAACTGAATTATGTTCCTGAAAGGCTTTTGGTCCTGGGATCTGATCCACCCCCCCAGCACCCTGAAGCACATAACTTCCACACCCTGGAAGGTGTAATCAAGTGTCTTAGGAGTTGGACTGCCTGAGTATTGGTCACCACCTGTCACTGTGTCTGGAGTGTCTTAAGCTCTCTCTGCTTCTCTGTCATCTTCTAAATATAAAGAAGAAAATAGAACTTGACTCAAGAGTGCTACTGTGATGTTCCTGTGGGAATCTAGTAAAGAGATAAAGTAACACCTATGCTCCCTGTAGCTCTTTTTGGTATCTTTTCATTTTTATAAAAGAATGCTGTGAGCATTTGCCATATGCATGCATCCACCAAAAGTTTTGTCATAATTCTTACTTCAGATTTCTACTTTGTGGGGTTCAACCATATTTTTCCAAACTCCTCTTTGAAGTATTTACAAGGCAAATGAAAACACTTGACCCTGTGTGCAATTCCTCTGGCAAGCAGTTGGGAGAGTGAGTGAATCATTTAACTTAAAGATTAAGGCAGTGTTGCAGTAGGAGTATATTGGACCCAATATACCCTGCAAGACCCAGGGCTCGAGGGTCAAACCATGTTCTGCTAGGCCTTGGCCCTTACTTCTTCAGTCCTGCTTTTTAATTTTGAACTCTAGGATACCAAGATAATCAGTTTTGCATCTCTGTGTCTCGGCCACTCCTAAGTAAAAGGTAAAGTTAAATATCCTACTCTGCCTCAGTGTTTTCTGGGTTGGGAAAAATTAAGGAATGGATGTCCCCAATTGTTGAGTATTCTCAGATCCCCTTCAGTTGTTAACTTGTGGCCAGGGCTAAGCCAGTTGAGGAAAGCCCATAAATAGAGAAGAGTCTCTGGCTAAACCACAAGGTCCAACTCTTAGAAAGCTTCTAGGTTTCAGAATTCCTGCATTTGAATAAAATAACTCAAACTAGCTATTGGATTTGAGAGCAAAGGCAAAACATTTTATCTTAAAGAGAAACTAAGACCTTGGAGACTACCAGAACAAGAACAGGTTAGAGCCTGCTCTGGGATCCTCACTTAACTGCCTTGACTATACCTTCCATCTGAGCTCAAAAGTTTCCTAGGATTATCCAATACAATACCTGGTCTCATCAAGTAAATAATCCATATGCTGAAATAAAAATGCTTTCCCGTACACTTATCCTTATTGATCTTTCCAGATTGACTTTGAGAAAAGGGCAGGGGAGGCTGAGAGGGAGTTGGAGATTTGAGAGTTGTGGGGAATGCACAGATTCCATGACCTGAAGCCTGGGAGATTGCAAGACTCCAGAAAGAAGCCAGAGAAATTGTTGCAAAACCATGGTTTCTGCAGGTCCCCTGTCAGAGTAACAATAGAACAGGATGCCAACTATGATTTTATATTCACAAATGTCAGGGTTTTTTACAAAAATAAGGAAGGGTTAATGTGCCACACTAATTAAGAAGGTTTATGTGGGAGGTTGTGAGAGGTATGGGAGGTGGGGCATATGGGAATCCCTATATTTTTTGTGTAACATTTATGTAATCTAAGTATCTTTTTTAAAAAAAATTATTAAAAAAAATAAGGAAGGGCATATTATTCCAATATACTTGTGTTTTGACAGCAGAATCAGCTGCATGCACCATATTGTACAGGGTACATTGAATATACAATATAAACGAACATTCAAGATGTCACTGCTGCTCTCAGAGCTGAGCCACTTGGGAAGTTGACCCAGAAACAAGCTCTTTGTTCTTCCTTATAATATGAAAGTTAAGGATTGTTAATGACAATTACACTTCATAGCTTGTTTTACAGAAAATTGTTTAGATATGGCATTGAAAGACTATGTGGGAAATTGTATATATATTATATATATGTACATGTATATTTTTGTGTGTTTGTATTGTATATATAAATCAACAAGTAAATAAAAGTCTGTGCATATATATGCATGTATTGGATGCCCAAATAGAAAGATGAATATTTAAATGTGTATAAGCATGGGTATATGTACATATTTTGGAACTAAAGAGAGTAAATCATTTTTAAAATAGGAATGTCTATCTCTTTGAAATAAGAGTATAAAAGAGGTCATTTCCCTTGATGTAATGGAAGCCTGTGAAATTTTCAACCACCAAGTGTAAATGAGGATAGCTGGACCATCCCAGTCATGGCTGGAGCTTTCACTCTCAAGGGTCACACTGACTTGGCAATAATGGAAAAGCTGGGATGACTCATTGTGGCATAGTGTTAAACAATGCAGTATTTGCAGCTGTATTGCCTTAGTTTCAACTCCAGGTCTTTCACTTCTTAGATGAGCCACATGGGGAAATTTGTTTTTCCTCTCTGTCCCTCCATTTACTCTTCAGAAATTGAGATTAATGATAGCGTCAACCTCAAGGGTTTGTAGGAAGATTAACATTGTAACATGCTTAGACGAGGTCCTGGAACAATGTTAGATTCTTGCTATTATTTTCTTCAATTCTCAAATGAACCTTCATAGATGATCATAGATAACAACTCTATGGTTAAATGAAGGGCCTATCTCCTGTGAGCCCTATCACTCCATTCACTTTGGGAACATTCCTTACTACTAAGGGGCCAGTTGCTACATTTACCAATGCTTGTCTATCTGCCTATAATCGAGATTTTCTGTTCTCTTAGACGCTACAGGTTTTTCTGATTCTTTGGTAAATGGAGTGGCCATATGCCTATCCTACCAACTAGTTATAAAAATACCTGCAATCTTAGAATGTTTCACCTTATCTAGGACCACAGCCCATTCAACCATCTCTGCCTATCTGAAGTAAACAATATCCTACCCCAGATACCCAACAAGCAAAAACAAAAAATACAACTGTACTTTTTTCTCATCTTTTTTAGAATGTTACTGTCCTATAAAATCCTAAAATTCCTTACTTTTCTCTCTGTTTTCTGGAAAAATTCTATCAGTGGATGAGTCCCACCAATGGCTTTAAACTTGCATGATTTCACCAAACAACTGAAGACTGCTGGACAAAATATCAGAAAGTATCACACCTAGAGGAACATAAATTCATAATTATCTGTATACCAAATGCACAAAAAGTATTGTACAGAAAGCATTAAGTTCCTATTTCTCTAATAAAATAATCTCCCCAGAATCTACAACATCTACATGCAGTCTTCTCAATATTCTCCCATCCTTTACTCCATCTTCTTTCACCTGATAATCTTACCTAAAAATTCATTGAGAAAATAGATCCCTTCAGATAAGAGCTGAATTCCCTCTTACCACCCAAAAAATAAGTACCAAACTGCACCCATCCCATCTTTCCCTGCCCATTTTATTAGACAAAAGTCAAAGCCTAATAGAATTATTTATACTGCATACAATCTCACTTTTTTTGGATGTGAGGGAAGGTATTTTTATTCTGGATATATAAATGCAACCTAAAATGTTCTGCTATACACATTTAGCTATACAATTCACTAGTGTTAATGACATACACAATATTGTGCCATAATTACCATCATCCATTATCAAATATTTTTCCATCACCACAAACAGATGCTCCATACCAATGAAGTATTAATGCCACCTTCCTCACCCCACCCAGCTTCTAGAAACCTGTATTCTACTTTCTGGCTCTATTAATTTACATATTCTATTTATTTCATAAAAGCAAGTTCTTTTGTGTTTGAGTTACTTTACTCATAATGTCTTCAGGGTTCATCCATGTAGTAGCATGCATCAAAATTTAATTTCTTTTTATGGTTGAATAACATTCCATTGCATGTATATACCACATTCTGTTTATCCTTTCCTCTGTTGAGAGACACTGGGGTTGCTTCCACCTTCTAGCAACTGAGAATAATATTGTTATGACCATTGTGATTCAGATACCAATTCAGGATCTTGCTTTCAATTCTTCTGGGTATTTGACTGCAAGTAAGATTGCAATTCTATACATAACTTTCTGAGTAAACCTTAAATGATTTTCCAAAATGAGTCCACAAATTGTATACACACCAATATATATAGTGTTCTTAGTTCTCCACATCTTCTTCAACATTTTATTTTCAGTTTTTTTTTAATATTAGTCATTCTTTTGCCTTTGAATATGTATCTTGTTGTTTTGATTTGCATTTCTATACTGGCTAGTGATGTTGAGCTTCTATTCATGTGCTTATTGGCCTTTTGTAAGTATTTATGCAGAAGTGTCTTTTTAATATTTATTTTCTTAAGTATTTCTCCTTTTCTTTTTGTAAATTCTTTTTTCTCAAGTTATTTCCTTTGCAGTTTTTTTTTTTTACATTTTCTAATTTTATTCTTTTCTAGCAGCATAGGAAATTGTTTAGTCAATTACTTCTATTTTAAACTAAAAGTTTGGATATTTCTTTTTTTCCTTTCCTTTTCCTTCTCAAGATTCCATTTTCTTTCATCTTACATTTTCTTATGCTTAAGGGATACTGTATCGCAGATAGGAAGTAGGAAAAGTAACAAAAATTGAAGCCTGGCACAAGTCTTTTCTCTGGCATTCATTATAAGTCAACTTTCTCTCTCATGAATCATGGCTACATCTTAAAACTGGATGACAAATTAACATGTATTTGTTTAAAGGTATGGTATTTTAATTCAACTAATCATAGTAAAACTCATTGAACAAATTCTATATAACAGTTCTAGAAATAGTGACCAATAAAGCTGCCAGATGTCAAGTAAAAAAGATTATAGATTTAAAGGGCCAACTTAGTGCTTATGAAAGAAGTCCAATATAAACACACATAATGGTGAAATTTCTTCACACTAGGCAATTTTCAAAAGGAAGGGTTCATATAGAAAGGTCATAATCAGAGTGGTGACAGACTTCCCACTAACAGTAAAACCACAGGGTGGTAAATTCAATAGTCAATTGTTTTGTAAGCTCAAAACATCTCAAAAAAGCTTTTCCTTTTAAAAAAATATTATAATACAAATAGATGTTTACTGTAACAAGTCAAAAAATACACTTTGGCTATAAACTATTTTTAAAAAGTTTGTTGATCCCTCTTCTAATGTTACTCCCCTGAAGGCATCAATGTTAACAGTATAGGGTGATTCCATCTATATCTTTCTCCATTCATAGACAATGTAAATAAAAAAATATATAAAAATTTTCCAGGAAACAGGGATTCCCACAAAAGGGGAGAGAAAAAGAGAGAGTTCCAGGAAAATAACTGAGTGGTATGACTGGACAGACTGCAGACTTGAGCAGGAAACCAGAATCTCCAGGACAAAGGCCTTCAGTTTGGCTACAGCTCACAATACCTGAGGCCCTTCATATCAGTATGTCACTTAAACTTTGCAACAGCTTTTGAGATATGCTTTATCCTTTTGTTATATATCAGGAAATTATGCTTGAAAAGATTTAGTAAGTTGGTTTGACAATTTGAGGTTTTTGAGGATCCCAGAAAAGATCATGTTCTTGGAGCTAATCCATTCTTGTGGGCGTGGGACCATTTAATTGGATTGTATTCAGTTGGGAGGCCTTTGATTGGATTTCTTCAGTGAGGTATGGTACAGGGTGGTTCTTGGTCCTCTTGCTGGAGTCCTTTAAAAATGGAAGACAGAAATCAGAAACACACAGAGAAAAAGCCACAGAGATGGAGAGCAGGAACTCAGGAGCTCAGAGAGTAATTTGGGAAAGAGCAAGCCCAATAGTACAAAGTGCTTGCTTAACCAAACAACTGAAATCCACAACTTAGCTAAGTTGATATATAAAATTAATCATCTCAAGGGACAGTATTTGAAATATACTTACATGAACCTTGGTTTCTTTTCAATATTTTCATTCCATGAATAACAATTTATGCATTGATTTCAGGCAGAAAAAAAGGCCATGAGATGCCCCACGGCATCTAATAACCTTTTCAATTAGATGCAGTGTGGGCATCGCCATCCCAGAATCCTCAGGATTGGGGAATGAACAATAGATTAGAGTAGACTTACTCTTATTCTACTATAGACTTATTGTGATTCTAGCAATGGAAGAACTTTTATCATTGGTGTGGAAACAGTGGCCACTGGAGGTTCTGAGGGGAGAAAGATGGAAAAATAGGTGTAATGTGGGGGAATTTTCAGGACATTGGGATTGTCCCAAATAACATTGCTATGACAGACACAAGCCATTATATATCTTGTCATAATTTGCAAAATTGTTCAGGAAAGAGTTTAAACTATAATGTAAACTATAATCCACACTTAGTGGCAATTCTCTAATATGTGTGCATCAATTGTAACAAATGTACCACACTAATGAAGGAATGTGTGAGAAAGGTAGGGAGTGAGGCATATGAGAATCCTCCACATTTTTATGTAACATTTATAAAATCTAAGTATCTTTTTTAAAAATTAAAACAGTATATTAATAAAAAAGAGGGTATGAGAAAGAAGAAATGATATGCAAAATATCTGCAAGAGGGACACATCCACCATTGTGTCAATGCTAAGTTTCATGGGTGTGAAAGCTGGCTCCCCAAATAGAGATTTCATGAATTCAGCACACGCATATGAGTGCAATTAGAGTTGGGAATAACTATTGGATAGTGTGAATTTAGGAAAGAAATTAACCTGAGCTCACAATCATACTAGGAGTTGATTTCCTATGACATTACATTTCAATAAGACTGGATCATATTTCCAATCTTTAGAACATAATATAGACTTCAAACTTTATCAGATAGTTTCAGGATTAGCTGGTACAAAAGAAAAAAAATCTGTGCATGTAGGAGAGTAATTCACCATATGTGTGTAAATAACTTGAGAAAATTTTTAACTGCAGTCTTTCAAACTAAATTTTCAACCTTGAATTTGTATGTAGAGAAGTTAATGAATAAAAGTATGTGAGCAAACTTTTAACAGCCTCTTATCTCTACTAACAGCAGAGATCTCACACTGGAGAGGAAAATTTTGAATGTAAGGATTTTGCAAAAGGTTTCCCTCAGATTTACCCATTGACCCAATATATTTTATTTTATTTTATTTATTTTATTTATTTTATTTTATTTTTTAAAGATTTATTTATCTATTTATTTATCCCCCCCTTGCTGCTTGTGTTTGCTGTGTCCATTTGCTGTGTGTCTTTTCTGTGTCTGCTTATCTCCCCCTTGCTGTGAGGTCTTGCTGCATCAGCCCACCGTGCTGCGCAGGCTGGCCTGCCCTCACAAGGAGGCCCCGGGAAGCGAACCCGGGGCCTCCCATATGGTAAACGGGAGCTCTAACGATTGAGCCACACCCGCTTCCGGCCCATTATATTTTAACTTCCATGTTTAAAATCCTTATGCTACCAATGTGGAAAAGCCATCCATGGCTGGTCATTGTTTAATCAACTCAAGCACATTTACATTGGAGGTAAATCTTATGAATATTATGAAGTCTTTAGTTATTTTTCTTAGGCAACATGATAAAATTCACACTGGAGAGAAAACTTATAGATGCAATGAAGGGGTGAAAGAACTCCACCAGAGCACTGATTTTTATATATATCCAAAGGACTCACACTGGGGAGAGACCCTATAAATCTAGTGAACTTGGGAAACACTTAGCCAGACTGTACCTTGCATTTCTACAAAATATTTCACATGGGCAAGAAACTTAATGCCAATAATCAGTGTAGAAGAATCTTCAGATATCTTTTACCTTTTCCTCAACACAAGTAAATTCACTCTGGGGAGAAAACATATGAATGGCTTATATATAGGAAAGCTTTTGGTAAAAAACTCTACCCTAACATGACATGAGAAGACTCAGAGGGCAAATACATTAAATGCAGAAAAGTCTTCAAGCTGCAATGCCAAACTTTAAGTAAAACAGAATTCTCACACAGGATAGAACTTCTACATGAATGTAGTCCATGTGGATAAGCTTTTATTTATTATATATCCTTAAACAACATGATTGAACTCCATTGGAGGTAAAACTCTAGGTAAGGAATCACAGAACATAAAAATTCAGCAGAATCCAGGCTTAGTGCACACAAGTAAACCCTGAGTAGGATTAATCCTGAAACAGGAAATAAGATGAAATATCTTTACCAGAAATTTGAAGCCTTGTATTAGTCAAGGTTCTCTAGCGTATCAGAACTGACAGGACATATCTGTAAATAATATGAGAGTTTACAAAATTGTCTCACATGACAGTGGGATGCACAAATTTAAATCCATCCTCAATGAGTTCCCCAGAAGATGCTGCCTGAAGTAGAGCTGTAAATTCTCTCTCTGAATGCTGAAATCACTCCTCCTTTTAAGGCCTTCAACTGATGGGATGGGATGTCATTCATTGCAAATGGCAATCTCCATATCATAGATGTAATCAGCTATAAATGCAATCAATTCACTAATGATTAAAGTCCATGAAATGCCCTTGTATTTCATTTAGCCCAATGCTTACTTGATGAAAGAACTGGGCACCAATTAGAGTTGGGAATAAGTATTGGAGAGTGTGAACTTAGGGAATGAATTAACATGAGCTCAAAATCATACCGTGAGTTGAGTTGCATTGACATTACATTTGAATAAAATGATGTATTAAGTTGATGTATATAGCTGACCAAATTGACACATCAACCTAACCATTACAGTCCACCATTTGACAACTTTGCAGCTATATACATCATCTCAAAATATATTTATTCCCCAAATAAAAACAATAACATAATTATAATTTAAACCTAACAATGCTCAACTGTCTTGCATACAAACAGAAATGCACTAAGTCCCTACAGAAAAGGATTCAGTCCTTTGGTAATATTGACTTTTAAACTTGACATCCTTAAATACTATGATATGAAACTGATAAAACCTACTTCATATGATAAGGAAAAAAGACAGGGAACAAAACAAAGATAATCATTTTATGTACATATACAAGCATACCCATAACAAAACAAGGGAGAAATATTCATGAGCATTATAGTTCTTGTTTCTGAAACAGGTCATGTGGTCAACATTCATATTTATCACTATCTTCTTCCACAACCCATTCCATGTTCCCTTTACTCTCAGCAAGCACCTCAGCTGGCCATTGTTCTTTGCCTAGTGGGGTGACCCAAACATTTATTCCTGAAAGTTCTGGGCCATTGTTCGTCCTGCCTTGATTGTGTTGTTGCAGTTTTCCATCGAATTTAATTACAGGGCATACCCTAGGGGATCTCTTTATTACAGGGAAATTCTTCTTCCATTGTGCAGAACCATCTGTGAACCAGATCTGAGTTTTCTCTTCCTCAGTCAACTGATTGTAAGTAACTCTCCAAGAGAACATAGCTGTGGACTTGTACTTCAAAAAAGAAGGTAATGTAGTAGGAGTGGGTGGCCATAGGCATTTGTACTACTTCCTCATGTAACTTACTTGTGCCTTCAGGACTTGCTTGAACCCTATCTTGTATATACTACTTCCACTTTATGATGGAGTCATGCTGTGCACACCCAACTTTATGGTTAGGTGGGTCAAACAATGTCCAGCTCATGATAGGCAACTGAGATCTCATGGTAATTTGGTGGCCTATGATTAAACATTTAGGCTCTACTATATCCCAGTAGCAGGCCAAAAGCTGTTTTTCAAAAGAAGAATAGTTATATGCAGAAGACAGCAGGGCTTTACTCCTGAATCCTAAGAGTATGCATTGGGATTCTCCTATAAGGATCTACGAAAGGATCCAGATGGCATCTCTATTTGCCACTGACCTTTATTTTTTTTTTATTTTTATTTTTTTAAAGATTTATTTATTTGTTTATTTATCCCCCCCTTTCTGCTTGTGCTTGCTGTGTCCATTCGCTGTGTGTTTTCTCCGTGTCTGCTTATCTCCCCCTTGCTGTGAGGTCCCGCTGCCTCAGCCCACCACGCCGCGCGGGCTGGCCTGCCCTCACAAGGAGGCCCCCGGAAGCGAACCCGGGGCCTCTCACATGGTAAACAGGGGCTCTATTGATTGAGCCACACCCGCTTCCTGTTGTGAGGTCTTGCTGCATCAGCCCACCGGGCCGCGCGGGCCAGCCTGCCCTCACAAGGAGGCCCTGGGAAGCGAACCTGGGCTTCCCAGGTAATAAATGGGAGCTCTATCGATTGAACCACACCTGCTTCCCTGCCACTGACCTTTAGATCATATGGCCTAAGTGGCAGTACAGCTTTTACAGCAGCCTGGGCCTGTTACAGAGCCTCCTCTTTTTTGGGCCCCCACTCAAAACAAGCAGCTTTTCTGGTCACTCAGTAAATGGGCCAGAGTAGCACATCTAAATGAGGAATATGTTGCCTACCAAATCCAAAGAGGACAACTAAGCATGGTGCCTCCTTTTTGGTCAGAAGAGGGGCCAGCTGCAACAGCTTATCCTTCACTTTAGAAGTGATATCTCAACATGCCCCGTACCACTGGACACTTAGATGTTTTACTGAGGTGAAAATCTCTGTATATTTGTTCGATTTATAGTCCATCCTCTGTCATGCAAATGCCTTACCAATAAATCTAGAGTAGTTCTTATGTCTTGCTCACTATGTCCAATTAACATGATATCAATATAATACACCAATATGATGTCTTGTAGGAGGGAGAGATTATCAAGGTCCCTGAAGACATTATGATGTAAGGCTGGGAGTTGATATACCCTTGAGTTAGGACAGTGAATATATAATGCTACCCTTGTCAGGTGAAAGCAAACTGCTTATGTAGGTCCTTATTAAGAACAATTGAGAAAAAATCATTTGCCAGATCAATAGCTGCATACCAGGTGCCACGGCATGTGTTGATTTTCTCAAACAATGATACCACACCTGGAAGAGCAGCTGCAATTGGAGTCACCACATGGTTACATTTATGATAATCCACTTTAATCCTCCAAGATGCATCTGTTTTCTCTGCAGGCCATATAGACAAGTTGAATGGAGATGTGGTGGAAATCACCACCCCTGCATCCTTCAGGTCCTCGATGGTGACACTTATCTCTGCAATTCCTCCAGGAGTCCAATGTTGCTCTTGGTTTACTATTTTGCTAGGTAGGGCTAGTTCTAGTGGCTTCTACTTGGCCTTTCATACCATAGTATTCCTTACTCTGCAGGCCAGAGAACATGTATGGAGATTCTACCAGTTTCTGAGAATGTTTATTCCAATTATGTTGGGAAATAACCACAGAATGGGTCCAGGCACCTACTATATTCACTGTGAGATGGAATTGAGTTAAAACTTCAATCACCTGACCTCCATAAGCCCCTACCTTGACTGGTGGGCCACAGCAATGTTTTCAGTTTCCTGGAATTAATGTCAGTTTTGTGCCAGTGTCTAATAATCTCTAAAATATTTGATCATTTCCTTTTCTCCAAGGCACAATTATTCTGGTAAAAGGCGATAGGTTTCTTTAGGGAAGACTGGGAGAAAGATTAACAATAAAAAGTTTTGGCAATGAAACAGTGTCCTTCCCCAAGGGTACCTGGCTTTTGCTTCATTCAAGGGACTCTCTGTATGTAAACTGTCTCAATTCTGGGAAGTGATTAAGGGGCCATGACTATCCTTTTCTGTAATTCAAGATTAGCTTTTGTTCATTTGACCCAGAACTCACCTGCTTATACAGAACAAGTAGTAATAACTTTCACTTCTAGATACCCCATGATCTGTTGGTCAATGTCACAGGTCTATGCAACTCAGAAACTTTTGATTGCTGCTTTGAGTCTGCTTTTCATTGTGATAGGTGCACACACTTTGCCTTTGGTGATTAAATGCTGCCTCTTGATTTCTGCTAGCTTGGGATCCAGTCATCCCCATAGTGTTTAAGGATCCTATTTCCCTGACAGCATTTCCCATGGTAATATCTGACCTATAGAGAAGAACAACCACAGATATCTTCAGGAAACATGGTGCTAATTTCACAAATTTATTCCTCACAGACTCATTGAAAGATGTGTCCTCTGGACATCCCTGACATGTGTGGGAAGGTCTAAGATTTTAAATCTATTCTGACATTCCAATCTCTCCAAGCCTTTGTATCCCCTCATCTACAGTATGCCAGGGTAAATCAGGCATCTCAACCTTAGTCAGTGTTGGCCATATTTTGGTTCATGTTTCAGCCAGCCACACAAACAAACTGTTAGTGCCCTTTCTAACCCCTTAAGCTACAACATTGAATCCAGAATCTCTGCTTAGTGGAACCATATCAATAAATTCAGCCTAATCCTACTTTATATTCCTTCCACCATTATCCCCCATCCTTAATATCCTGATTTCCACACATATTTTCCTGATTTCTGTCTATATAAATTGGAAAACTCATGCAGTTCTTTTTGAGTATAGCATACACTCTCATGGGTCACACTTTGTATTTCACCTTTGGGGGTTTGTTATGATCTTAGTTATAGGTCTAGAAGAAAAGCTGGGTGTTGTGGGTGGGTAACAAGAAAAATTAGAAATGTCTTTCAAGCCAATTACCTCAGGGCATTCCATTGCAGTTTCTTCTGGTGAAACCAGATTAATCTCTTAGGTGGGCATTGATGGCTAACTCCTTTGGGGCAGGCTGGAGGTTGGATAGTTATCTCCTCAGGGTGGGGAAGAGGTAAGGTTGCTGTCTTCTCAGGGTGGGGAGGAGGTAAGGGGCTGTTTCCTCAGGTAAGGCCAGTAAGGCTTATCTGGAAAAGTCTCAGCAGAAATTAGGGTTTCAATGTCCCCACTGCCATCATCATCAAACCATATGTCTCCATCCCAATCTTCAGGATTTCTTTCCTTTCCAACCAATACCCTCACTTTATCAGCAGATACCCTGCAAGGTTGGGATTTTAGTTTCTGTTGTAACTCTGATGTTTGCACAATGAGACAAGACTGTGGCTGCATGAAACAAAATTTTCTTTCAGTGCCACACATAGAAACTTTCACATCATTCATGCAGCACTTATGTTGCAGATTTGAAGCCTTTAGCTCATCTGTTTCTTTTGTAACTGCATCCAGTGTAATTAGGAACAGCTGGCCAATATCATTATACCTTTGAACTCCACAAAACTCTGTTAAGGTGTTAAAAACACTCACCCAGAGCCTTGTCTCTTATAAGCATGATTGTAGTCATATCCAGTGGTGATATTTTGAGTATCTCTATTGCCACCTCTCTCCATGGACTGTCAATGGTCTTTTGCTTATTCGAAACAGAATCATTATTGCCTTGAATCTAATCAGAATAGAGAGAAAATTGCAAAAATTCCTGAACCAATCCATCAATCCCATTTTTTCAATTTTATTGATGCATATTAATGAAGCATAAATCCATCCAAATAGTAAAATCAGTGGTATTTGTAGTAATCACATTTGTGCATTCATCACCCCAATCACTCCCAGAGCACTTTTATTATTCCAATAATAATAAACAAAAAACAAACAAAACTCATCACCTCAGATTCTGATTCTCAAGGACCACTTCCAGTACCAAGCTGTATTAGTCAGTGTTCTCTAGGGAAACAGAACTGACAAGAAATATATGTAAACAGTATGATATTTTATAAAATTGTCTTACACGTATGTGGGGATCCACAAGTCCAAACACATAGGGCAAGATACAAGCCAGAGACTCAGATGAAGGTCCTTGATGAGTTCCCCGGGAGATGCTGCTGTCAGAAATAGAGATGTAAATTCTATCTTTGAATGCTGAAATCACTTCTCCTTTTAAGGCCTTCACCTGGTTGTATGAGATATCACTCATTGCTGATGGCAATCTCCTCAGTTGATTTTAGATGTAATTCAGGCATATATGCAATCAATTCCCTGATGGTTAAAGTCCATGAAATGCCCTTTTATTGAAGTTAGTCTAGTTCTTGCTTGATCAAACAACTGGGCACCATTACCTGGCTAAGTTGACACATTATCCTAGTCATCACAAGCCTACTGAATTCAACCTGAAGAAACCATTCAGTGAAATACATTTGAGAATTCCCTTTCTCTTAGTGCAACACTTGTAAAATACTAAGGATTCATCTCTATTGTAAACATTCATTGTCCTGAAGGAAGGAAAATCTTCAGTGGTCACTCATTTCTTAGTCAACATGAAAGTTCTCAACCTGAGGACATACCAATCCTAATATCATAGTCAAAAACCTTCAACTGGATTTCCCCTCAGAAAACCCAGACTGTGAAACCAAACAAAAAGCAATTCTTTCTATCCTCCTTTTAGCCACAATTCATCAGAATATTCAGAATTTGGCTAAATGTCTTGTTAATTTTTTTTAAAAGTGGGATTGTGAAATGAGTTGGGAATGCTTCATGTGACATTTTGTGACAAGTAATAATGGAGATCCAATCCTTTTTTACTATTCTTTCTGTGAAATTTGTAAGCAGTAAAAGTTTTTACTGAAAAATTGAATAGGTTTTTCAGGTTCTATTATTTTTTCTTTAGCTGAAAACATAATTCTAAAGACTTTGATGAATCAGAAAATCACTTTACTGTTTACTGAGAAGTATACTATGCAAAATGAGTCTCCTCTATTATATATTGTTAATATATATATATTCATGGCAAGGATGAATGAAAACACAGGTAAGTAAAGGCACACATATAAATAAAATGATGTATAAATTATGCTTTTAAAATATCATTTAATATTGCTGTAATACTTTAAAGGAATTAAAAATTAATGTATTTTCAAAGAAACTGGTTTGCCAGTCCTGTGAGATTGTGGATACATTGGCAAGAAAATTCCCCAGAATATAAAAATCAGGCAGTGGTTATTCCATATAATAGTATTTTATTGCCAGTGTTTTGGTAGAGAGTGAGAAAGTGATTGCAGGAAATGAGAAAGTGGAAGAACATTGCAGATGTGGAGAGGGACCCACATTCTGAGTGCTTTATTTACATATACTAATTCATGTAACCTCAAAATTCTGACCCTTGGAGATCAGTTTTTGAAAGTCTTCCCCATAAAATCACACATTTTATTTGAATAAACGACCTAAATAATATCTAAGAGAAAGAAGTATCTTCACATGCAGAATATCTATTTAGTGAGTTAAACTTGCATGAGAGCTGTTTGAAGAGAGGGTAGGAGCTGCTTAATGGGTCCCGGCCCTTTTTCCAATCAACTATTTCTACTTCTTATCCAAGGCATTGTTTATAACCCTTTTGTTCTGTGGAGGCTAATGGGTTGTTTTATGGGGACCAAGGGGTGTCTAAAGCACCAGAGGTTGGCTGCACCCTATTTCCCTGTAATATATATATGAGTAGCTAGGAAGAGGGGCCATGGATCTATGTTACCCTTAAGGATAATGAAATTCACAGTTTTGGGGGATTACTGACATAAATGTGCCATGAAGGAAAATGAGTATCACTCTAAATCACTTTATCTATTCATTCATCAAACTTTTTATATTATTAATGAAATTTTATTGAAGGTTACAAAATTCTAGACCCTGGTTTGTTCTGGGATTTGAGCGTTAAATTATTAAATGCACTTTGGGTGAGTTTGTAGAATTCAGGATTGAGAAAGAGGAGGTATGGCATTAATATTCAACAAATATTATTGGGTGGCAGTTATACAGGGTTTCATGAGAGAAGAATTTCTTCCCTTGTGAGGAGGACTCCTTTCCAGAGTGAGTGGAATGATACCACCACTCAGAAGGGGTGAAGCAAAGAGAACACCCAGGTTAGGGGATATTTGGAGAGGGGGTTTATATGTCCAGGTGATATCACTCAGCAGTAAGGTGGGAAGTCTGTGGGTCAGAGAGTGCCAAATGACGGATGTTCAGTGTAGTTCTCTGGGGTATGCAAAGTAAGCCAACTCTAATGGCTAAAAATCTAAATTTGGCTTACATATTTAAAAATTGGATATATAAGATTTGAGTTTGGTGTCAGCGAGCTTTGTGCCTGTTAGGCCTAGGGGTCCTGCTTTGCCCACATCCTCTTCACCCCTTCCTTCTCCCCCTCTTCCTGCAGGTGCACATTCCTAATTGATACATAACCAGAGTCTCTGCCTCTGTTCCCTCCCCAAACCTTCTTGTCAAAAGCAAAGTAGCAACCCATATCTGAGGGACACAAAACGAACTACAAAGCCCATAGGAATTATCTCTCCCTGACCTCAAAACTGCAAAGCTAGCATAAACCATAAAAAACTAGACCTTTTGTAGTCTAGCCCCAGAACAAGTTAGAAAAAACTCTCTCCCCCCTCCCCTCACTGCTGGTGTCTCTTTCAGACATAGCCCACCTACTCAGCTCATTAAAAGCTTTACTTGAATAAACCTTGGCTCTTGATCTGATTTCTAAGATGCTTCCCTTCCTCAGTATCCCTCTGAACCTAACACTGCCAATGGTCCTTCTCTGCCATGAAGAAGAAAAAAATACAGGATCCACAGGACCATCCTTGACCCATTTATATAACTATCCATCCCCTGACATCCTGTTGTGTTTGATTTAAGTTGTACTTATTTTGTAATTCCTGAGTTTGGAGTCAGTGATAAAGCATTCTGATGACCCAGAATCCAGTGTATAACTAGGATCTCAAATCCTATTCACAAGCAGTCTGCCCTTTTAGTAGGGGAAAAGCCAGGAAAATAAAACAAAAAAGGAGAACATTTTGATTTGTTTAAACTGTTTATTCTGTAGTGTGGCATCATGGCCCCTTTGATGCATGTTCCTTCTTATCTGTAAATCTTGATCAGTGTTACCTATCACATGAAGCATGATGTGGTAGTGATGCCATAGGCCCCTCCTTCAGAGTCCAATAAGTAATCTAGAGCTATGCAGCCATATAACACCAAGGATTCTAAAGAATAGTGGGATTCAGGCAAGTGGTCCAGTTACTGGGCCATCTCTTTAATTTATTGGGATACTTCTTAGACATGGCTATCTGTTTTTCTTTTAATTTCTGTGTGATATTTTGTACATATATTACTCTTCCTGTCTGAAAATCAGTTACCCTCAGGTCTTGGTATCAGAGGGAATATTATGTGACATTGGAGAGTTGTGGCTAGTGTGGCCTATGAAGCAAGTGCTGGGGGGTTCTACATCTGAGTAAAAATTGATTGCAATTTTCTCCAAACCCAGAAATAGGAAATATTGTCCAATCAGGACCTTGGGAAGAGTTCCTGGAGGAAGCATTTTATTCCCTTATAAGGCTACCTGGCTCTGTCTTCTGACTATACTCTCTCTATGTGTATAAAGTTCAGTTTAAATGACTTTGTGAAATTCGAGGTTGTGTTAAGGAGAAGATATAAACTTATAATCAAGAAAGCTGTCATATTATCTATCTTACATTTGGTACCTTGGTTAACTAAATTTCTTATGGGGTAAGCTCCCAAATTGCCTAAAAGCCTTGGTCTTTTCCCATGAAGTTACTGCTGAATGAGGATGTCCATTGCATAATGGGAAAAGGATATTCTTGGGAGGAACAACCAGGAGGGAAACATCCTTTAGCAAAATCTGGCCAATTTTAATAGTTAAGGGGACAATTTTACCCTTTTCATTAATACTCCCCCAAACTCTTCACCTTCTGTGGGGTCCCTTTGAAGCCTGGGGGCTTCCTGGGAATAGAGAGATATGGCGACCCATACTCAAAAGAGCCAGGCAGGGTTGTTTATTTTTGGAGTCCAAACCACAGTTAATGTGTTAGGTAGATTGCCTACCAGAAGGGGTCCACTGCCATGAGGACTAGATCACTGTGTAGTGTGGGGCCCTGTCTCTGGCAGAAATTAGGGGACAGCATTGTTAAAGCTGACTCTGAAGGGAATGACTGCCATAGGTTGTAATCTAACCCTAGTAAGCACAGGAATTGCTCCATCAATTCCCCAGAGATTATCCAAGTTAGGACTGCCATGTCCTAACTTGTCCACTGTAACCTTTCAATCATTTTGGGATTTATACTTAAGCAGGGGCCTGGGTGTAGGTGATTTGTTTGACTTAGTACAAGGGAAGCCTTGATGTTGACAAAATTTTGGCTTGATCCTGGTGGGGTGTTGTTTGTGGAAATAGTAGGCAACATTGGACTCTGAGTTTGTCTTTCATTTAAATTAAGGACATCTGTGGCCTTTTACATTTTAGTATTAGCCATCATTGCCAGTCAGGTGGGCTGAGATGTGTCAGGAGCTCCCAGTGAAACAACAAGTTTGACTCACGACTCAATTCAGCGTGCTCCAGACTTGCACACCATCTCTTGCCTGATTAGCTCAGTCTAACATCCCCAACTGGTGGAGATCTTTGGCCTCAGCCAAACTTTCCCATTGGCAGTCTGCTCAAGCTGTTACATGGCCTAATGTGGGATAGTACCTTTCAAGCGACAAAAATCCCCACAATAATGTATATGTGGGTGGAGTCCAAAGTCTCCTCTGTGACTCATTTCCACATTCTTCAATAATTGTGGGGCTCGCTTTAGTAGGGAAACCATTTTTTTCCATTTCAGATTATGACATCCAGTTTTCAATTTCAGCCCCTGTTAGGTGGAGCCTGTTTCCAAGTAGATACATTTTTATTCTTTTTTTCCTGAACTACATCTTTAAGAAGAGACTGGGCCTCAGGGCAAGAGAGGAGATAAGTCATCTCTAAATAAAAGTTATCCCCCCTTCTTAGTGTTCTCCTTTTCCCTTTTCTGCCTTTATTCCTTTGCAGATGGTTAACAGAAAAGCAGAGGGTAATCTAGCCTCATCATTGTCATGGTAGTATTATGCCATCTTCTACTCTAGGGATACATGGTTAACCTTCCAAGTTTCCTTCTCCCTATGTTGTCTCCCCTGGCAGTTTAGGCTCCTACCTCCACTCCTGGGGATATGTTCATGAGTAGCAAACCCTAACAAGTGTCTCATGATTTGGAGCACCCCTTCAGTAGCAGAAACTTCGTTCAGTGTACTGGGATAAAAATTTCCTTGACTATAGTCACTTTAAGTAATTTTTACTGACTCGGCACAAAGGTTTAGGTCTCAGTATCTCCAGGGAGGGACTAAAATGACAACATCCACCACATCCCCTTCTCCTCCTTCTCCCTGCATTTTATTAGCTCTTTTCTCTTCTCCTTCTTCGATCTCCTTTTGATTCTCCACCACTCCCAAACCTGTGCTGGATACAGCATTGTTCCCTTTTCTCTTTATCATTGTCAATCCTCAGTTTCCTTCTGGAGATGGCCCTTGCTGTGCCTGGTTTGGCTCAGTTCTTCCACCCTTCTTGATCTTTTTCCATGGGCCTTCCCCATCCCCTCCCATACTTACCATTTATGTGCACCATATTTTAGTGTATATGTGTGTGTATATACACACACACACACATATATACGGCATAGGTATAATTCTTTCACACATTTTCTTAAACTCTTTAGGAAGCATCTGCTTCTCTTCTGGGTCTCATTGCTCATCTTCTGGCTGCTCTGTCTATGGCCTGCTCTTTCCCAAATTCCTCTCTGAGCTCCTGAGCTCCTTCTTTCTCTGTGGCTCTTTCTTTGTGTGACTTTGCTTTCTGTCTTCCATTTTTAAAGGACTCATCTTGAGTCATGCCTCATTGAAGCAATCCAATCAAAGGACCCCAATGAATAAAATCCAATCAAAGTGTCTCCCACCCACAAGATTTGATTAGCTCCAAGAACATGATCTTTTCTGGGATCCTCAAAGAGTTTCAAATTGTCACACCAACTTACTAAATCATTTCAAGCATCATTTCCTGATATATAATAGAAGGATAAAGCATATCTCAAAAGCTGTTGCAAAATTTAAGTGACATACTGATATGAAGGGCCTCATGTATTGAGAGCTGTATACAAACTGAAGGCCATTGTGCTGGAGGTTGTGGCTTGGCTTCCTGCTCCAACATACAATCTCTCCAGTCATGTTGCTTAGTTGTTATCCTGGAACTGTCTTTTTTTCCCTCCCCTTTGTTGGGAGTCCCTTCACCTGGAAGTTCATTTACCTGGGAATTTTTGTATATATTTTTATTTACCATTGTCTGTGCATGGAGAAATATACAGATGGAATCACTGTATACTGTTACCTTTGGCACCTTCTGGGGAATAGGACTGGAAGAAGGATCCACAAATCTTTTACAAAATAGTATATAGCCAAACTATATTGCTTGGCTAGTTACAGCAAACATCTATTAGTTTTATAATATTTTTTTAAAAAGGTTTTTTTAAGATGTTTTTAGTATAGAAAACAATAGAGCATTGAATCCACCATGCTGTGGTGTTACTGTTGTTAGTGAGAAGTCTGTCACCACTGTGATCGTGATCTTTGTATATGATCCCCTCCTAGATTTACCTTCCAAAAATTGCCTAATGTGAAGAAATTTAACAATTATATGTGTTTATGTTGGGCTTCTTACATTTGTAATCTTTTATACTTGAAACCTGGCAGCTTTTCTGAAATTATTTGATAATATTCTCTCCTTCATTGGTCACTATTTCTAGAACTGTTAGATAGAAATTGGTCAGTGAGTTTTACTAT
>JAQZBX010014806.1:26298-38316 GCA_029593785.1 Cabassous unicinctus
AAAAAAAAAAAAAGGAGAAATAGTGAATAAAATTAAAATTAAAAGACAGTTCTCCATAAATATTCACAAATGGCCAATAAGCACATGAATAAAAGCTCAACATCAATAGCTATTATAGAAATGCAAATCAAAACCATAAGATACCCATTCATAGCCACTAGAAAGACTAATATTTAAAAACCTGAAAATAAAAAAGTTTTGGAAAGGATGTGGAGAAATAGTTTCTCTCTATATAATTTGTATGCATATAAAATTGTGAACTCACCTTGGAAAACCATTTGAGGTTTACACCAAAAGTTATGTATAGAATTGCCATATGACCCTGCAATCTCACTTGTAGTTATATATGCAGAAGAATTGAATGCAGGAACCTGAACTGATATTTGAATCCCAATGGACATTGCTGTATTATTCACAATTGCTGGGAGGTGGAAGCAACCTCAATGTCTCTTAACAGAGGAAAGGATAAACAAAATGTGGTATAATGGAATGTTATTTAGCCATAAAAATGAATGAAGATCTGATGCTTGAAATTGAATAAATCATAAAGACATTATTTTAAGTAGCTCAGGCACAAAAGGGTAAATATTGCATAAGCTTGCTTTTATGAAATAAATAGAATACATAAATTAATAAATCCAGAAAGTAGCATACAGTTTTCCAGAAGCTGGGTGGGGATGAGGAAGGTGGCATTAATATTTCATTGATGTGGAGTATCTGTTTGGGGTGATGGAAAAAATTTGTTAATGGATGTTTGCAATTATGGCACATTGTATATGTCATTAACAATAGTGAATTGTATAACTGAATGTGTATAACAGAACATTTTAGTTTGTATTTATGTTTCCAAAATAAAGATAACCCCCCTCACATACAAGGAAAGTAGGACTGTATGTAATATAAATATTTTTGTAAGGGTTTGACTTTTGTCTAATAAAATGGGCAAGGAAGGATGGGATGGATGCAGTCTGGTACCCATTTTTGGGGTTTGTAAGAAGGTGATTCAGCTCTTGCCTAACGTGATCTATTTTCTCAATGAATTTTTAGGTAAGATTATCAGGTGAAAAGAGGGAGTAAAGGATGGAAGAATGTTGAGAAGATTGTATCTAGATGTGGTTTCTGGGGAGATTATTTTTTTAGAGAAATACAAAGTCGTTATCAGGACAATATTTATTGCCCATTTTGTATGCAGATGTTTTTGAATTTATGTTCCTCCACGTGTGGTACTTTGTGATATCTTGTCTAGTAGTCTTCAGCTGTTCGGTGAAATCATGCAAGTGTAAAGCTAATGGTGGGGTTTATCCACAGATAGAATTTTCCAGAAACAGGAGAGGAGTAAGGGATTTCAAGTTTTTTTACTTTTATAGAATTTTATTGACGGTAATAAAAGATGCTACTAAGTTAACAGTCATTGTGTGGAAAGCTCCTTAAGTGATCATGACACTGTATCCTTCCTTGAAGCCAAGGCCCCCTGCACCAAGGATGTCTCTTACTATGTCCTTCCACTCCCAATGGTTCCCATCTGTAGTTGCGCTGTCATGATGTAGCTAAGGCCTCGGTGCCCAGCACCCACAACTAGCCAGTGACTGAGTGTTTCCTTGAACAGAACCCTCACTCATTCCAAGTAGGCTGGGAATACCAGGTGGGGAGAAATTGGTATTCCAAGCTCTAAGCCAAAAAGAGCACAGGTGGTATTTTGAGCTCTCTACTAGATTCCCACAGGAACTTAACAGTAGCTCTCTGAGTAAGGTTCTATTTTCTTCTTCATATATAGATGATGACAGAGAGGCAGAGAGAGGTTAAGGCACTCCAGACACAGTGATAGGTGGTGACTAATACTTAGGCAGTCCAGCTCCTAAGAAACTTGATTGGAAATTATGTACTTCATAATTTCTGGGCTTGGAAATTATGTACTTCAAGGTGTGGGTGGTGGATCAGATTCCAGACTCAAATGCCTTTCATGACTATAGTTCAGTTTCTCAGTGTAATACTTGCTTTGAAATTCTAATTAACATGTTAATTTTTCAGTCCCTGGGGTCATAGTGGCAACTAACATAAGAAATTCACAAGAAAGAAAAACAAGAATTTCCTCTTCCCACAACCTGGAACTCCTCCATCCCACATGCCAGTTATCACTTGGGGCAGGTTCCAAGGAGCAGGATTTGGAGAAGGGGCCTCAACCACACCAATGTCTTAAGCAGCCACCCTAGTGGACTTCTTTGACCCCTGTAGCTCTGTGCACCCTGAGCTGGGAACTCTGGATTGAGCCTGCCATTCTTCTAGGTGGCAATGAGATTCTGGACAGGTCACCTTTTTGAGCCCCAATAAATACACCCACAATCTCTGGACACCTCTTTTGACTGGACAGGGTGGAGGGTTAGTAAGGTGGAGATGGTTCTGATTCTGGCTAAGCATGACCTCCCCAAGGAGTCACGTGAGGGTTGAGAGCCTCTCTGTGCTGCACCGGACCTCCAGCCAGCAGGGGACACCCAAAACCTTTTCTGACCAAACTGTGCTGGAAACACTTCAATGTTCCTCCCCAGACCAAGCACTTTCTCAGGGAGGAAAATATCTTCTTTCCTGCGGGGTCCCAAGGGGAATCCCCGCAGCTCTGCGATTACTCAGGCTGTGTCCATGTGAGTAACTAGCTTTCTCTTGGCACCTGAGGCTGAACAAAAAAACCTCTGTCGTGGCTTCAGTCGCAGCTTCCCGGACGTGTTTTTTCTTAAAAAGCAAGCACAAACTTCATTTTCTGCACTTTTTCTTTATAGTTTATTCTTTACTTTCTCAGTTATTATTTTAGCAAGACATTTTACCAAAGTATCGATGCATTGAGGGGTTTGCCAGCTCAAAATCTGGCATGCTCTACGACTTTTCATGGATCCGGGACTCTTGCCAGAGACAATCGTGATAAAGATTCAGAGAGAGAGGGAAAGCATCTACAATACTGAGAGTAATGTTTATAATACTGCAAACTTCCAGTGGAAAACTTGTCGTTAGGCTGGTCCTGGTTAAACCATATCAGAGCCAGAGTTAAAGGGAAAATGGTGCTATGTAAACACTTTTATTTTATTGTATTGGTTAATTTTTCCTACAGCACTTAAATAGTTGAAAAAGAGTTTTAAGATGTACAAGTATGGGTAATACAACTCCCAGCATTAATTTTAAATGTTTTTTACTCCAAATTCCAAAATTTACAAGAAATTCACTTTCCTGGCTTTAACAAAATCACAGTTTTGAGTAAGATTTTTGAAATATATTTTTTGTTTTCAAATGACAAAATTGCCACATTATACCGTTTCTCATGACTAAGTGAGGATCTTCAATTACTAAGATTAGCTTGCTGAAATGTCTTTTGTTTCAGTGTAACTGATGTTGTTTAAAATTATAGATAGACTGATTGGTAGAGGTGATACTTGCACAGCATGAGAATGTACTAAGTGGCCCTGAATTGTTCACTTTATATTGGTTAGTTGTTACGTGAAATTTCCAAGATATGTCACCTCCAAGTTAGGATAAATTTTTACTAAGTAAAATTCATGCATGAACAAAAATCAGTTTTTGAAGCTTGAAACACGATTGTGCTTTTCAATACCTAGTATTTCACACTTCTTAAAAGTACTTAAGATGAAATTTGTCTAGGACTTAAATGATCAGTTTATTTAAGAGCTGTGTAGGAGGCTGTTTTTTTGGTAATTCAGAGATATTCATTGAAAGTAAATTTCTCCTGTGTAAAATTTAAAATCTGACTGCACTTAGTTTAATTTTGTATATTTACATGGGATGGTGAGTTCAGTATATCTCTAATCTCATCATTTTGAAGCAGGCTAGTCAGATAGGGAATCAATAGATGGATCTGGAATCTGGCAATAAGTCCATGTGGATATCAATAGCCCCAAGATGGCTGCTGGAAGATCCTCACATGAGATTTCCACCAGAAGCCAGGAGAAACTCAGGATATTCTCCAGGGACTTCATCATTGGGCCCTTCCAGGGAATTGACGGGTGGGGTAAACAATCAAAACAGCAAACAGCTGAGACTCCTCCCTTGCCATTAGCAAAGGGTGAGAATAATGGTTCAAAAAGCAAGTGCAAAGGATGAATAGCTCCTCTTGGCTTCTGCACCCTGCTGTCACCGCATCCCCCCTTGCATGGATTAACACGCAAGTAAAACCTGGGCTTTTATAATCTATAATGGAAAATTGTAGTCTATAAATCAGCCCTCTTTATCACTCCTCAGCCCCTTACTCTCCACCGGGGACCCAGGATCTGTTATTTTCTCCCATTTCTCTTCCCTCCCTACCTTAATAAATTACTGGCCTTACCCAATGTGCTCTTGAAATTCATTTTTGCAGCATAGTCAAGAACCTAGACAAAATCAGGTAACAATTTTGTATATGCCTAATTCCAATAAATAATATTTTAAATGGTGATGAACTATTCACAAATTCTTTAATTTTCTCTTTCTCTACTTTCAAATTTGAAAATGTATTCATATTTCTGGTTAAATTTTGCATCAGTGAAATTCACTGAAGTGGATAAACCTAATTGCCATTCACCTTTTTATATTGCATGGATTTTTTCTTGAGATTCATTAACTAATTTCTCTTGGTTCCATATAGCACCTCACATTAATAAGTTGCCTAAATATTTGTAATCTATTTTCAACAAGAAACTTTTGATTTCAGCATAATATATTTCATTTGATATCATACATACATTATGTATCTGATATTATATATAAACATTCAATAAATTAATTTGTGCAAGATATTACCTCATTCCCCCATAGCCACTAATATCTCCTAAGAGGATCCTGGATGGGGAAGAAATAGACAGAAGATCCCCTGAAACACACATGCACAAACTGACAAAAGACAGCCAAGGAGAGAAAATCTGAACTAAGGTCTGAGCCGCCTCTTGAAGCCATAAAGAGTGAGCACAAGAAATCAGAGTATCATGTCCCCATCTTGGAGAAGGGAGGTATATAATAGATGTCCTTCTCCATGGCTTTCAACCTGGGGCAATGCATAAACATTCTCCAAAACATACAGCAAAGGAAGGAGTTCCTGTGAGAAACTAGAATGTTAATATCTCACTGTTTTCACAAACATCCCAAATCATTCAGGACATCATAGACATAAGGCTATTTATATAATGACACATTTCTTCCTTAGTAACATCCAGACATTAAAAGTCCAATTGCTTTCACAATTTTAGTTGAACTACATTAGGTAGCTTTGGCTGTTGAATAGTTTAGTGGCATATTAGTGACATGGGTGGCTTTAAATGTAATTTATTTTAAAATAATATCAAACATATAAAAATTGCAAAGGACTCCTGTTCCCTTCAGTAGGATTCCCAGTTATAATTTTACCACATAATCATAATTTAGTCAAGTAAAAATTAAACCTGAGAATCCAATACAATCTGATATGCAAATTGCTGATGGCAGTCTCCTTGGTTGATTGAACATGCAATCAGCCAGATAAAATCAACTGATTTTAGATGAAGTGCCATCTACAAAATACCATCACAGTAACAATCAGGTCAGCACTTGTTTGACCAAACAACTGGAGACCATAACCTAGCCAAGTTGATACATGAAATTAGCCATGACAAGGGTCATTATTGGAAATATACTTACATAAGACTTCACTTTTTTAACATCTTAATTTCTCTAATAAAACTCTACCAATTAATTTTTAGCAATGATAACTGAAGGGATAGAGGAATTGAAAAACCAGAAATGATACTCATGGAAAATATCTGCAAGAAGGACACACTCACCATGTTTCAATGGTAAGCTTCATGGGTATGAAAACTGTTCAGCCAAATAAGGATAAGTCATGAATTCAGCACAAGGATCTTCCTGTAATTAGAGTTGGAAACAAGCACAGTCCCAGGAGAACGTATTGGATGTCTACACTACTTTTCCCCTTGCATCCATGAACTGATTGCTCTGTAATGTTAAACCTGAAAGGAACCTTAATTCAGAACTTCAGGCTGCCACCAGAAAGATTGTCAGAGAGATACATGCACCCATTATGTGTACAATGGTTACTTTGCTATTCCCAGAACCAGTATATGGGATCTGCATTAGGAACATGGGGTAGCCCCTTAGTGAGATGGGAAGGTTCTGCAAATGCCCCATGAGGTTTTGCTACCATTTTAAAATTGCTTTTTTCTAATTTGGCACTTGTCCTGTTACTGCAAATCATTAGCTGCTTTCTTGAACTCTGGGAAAGAAGGCTGTGTCAGTTTTGCTTGTTGTTCAAAACTCCCAACAGGAAACAACACAGGAACATCTCGCTATGCCATCTGGTGACATGATACTGTTCTTTTTATACAGTATGATTTATATGCATAAAATTAACCTTTGCTGTACTGTTATATTTGTTTGACAATGTATACTGTCATGCAACAACCACCACATTCAAGATATGTCACCAAATTAGTTCCTTTGTACCCCATTTCAGTCAATACTTCCTCCCTTCCCAAACACTAGCAAGCACTGAGATGTTTTCTGTCCATGTTGTTTTTCCTTTGTGAGACTGTCAAATAGAATCATGGAATATGTAGTCTTTGGAGTCTGTCTTTTCCCTTACTATAACTCATTTAAGAGTCATATATGTTGTATATATCTTTATTTCCTTCCTTTCTATTATTTAGTGGAATTCCAGTTTCATGTTGTATCACTGTTTCTTCATCCATTTACTAGTTGAAGGATACTTGGGTTGTTTGGAGTTTTTGTTGATTATAATTAAAGATGCTAAAACCATCGGTATACTGTTTTTTCAATGAACATAGTTTCTAATATCCCTAACATAAATTCATAGGAGTTGAATTACTGAATTATATGGTAAGTATATTTTTACTTTTTAAGAAAACACCATTTTTAGAAAAAGAGCTGTAATATCTTGCAGTCTCTCACCATCAATGTGTATGAGATTTCCAGTTGCTCCTGAAGAAAGTTCCAGATTTATTTTCCATTACTTGGCATTGTTCATTTGACTTTTTAAAATTTTTACCCTTTTAATAGGCCTCTTGTGTTATCTACTTGTACTTTAGTTTACACGAACTGAAGAGTAATTATGTTAAGCATCCTTCATATCCTTATTTTCTCTAACCTTATGTGTCTGTTCGAGGATATTGCCTGATTTTTTAAAAATGAAGTTTTTTTTATTTGTGAATTTTTTAATGCTTTATTTTGTGTACATGTCTATTATTGGATTTAAAATGTGCAAATATTTGTATCAGTCTGGGAGTTGTCTTCTTACTGTCTTAGCATTGTGTTTCCAAGAGTAGAAAGCACATTTTGACTCATATAAAGTTTTCAGTCTGTTTTTTTGTGGTGATGCTTTTGATATTCTAAGTAAGAAATAATCATCAAATATGTGCTCACAGGTTTTTAAACAGATTTATTAAGACAAATTTAATACCATACAGTTCACCCTTCTAAGATGTAGAATTCAGTGTTCATTATATTCATCATTATATACAACAATCACTATAGTCTTTTTTAGAACATTTTTATCTTGAGAAAGACTCACTATACCCTTTACTATCACCCCTTCTCTTCCCATTTCCCTATAATCCTAAGGAACCACTAATCTGCTTCCTGTCTCTGTAGATTTTCCTATTCTTGTCTATCATATTAATTGAATCATAAAATACATCCTCCTTTCTGTTCACAGATAAAATTTTCATTGATTTATCCAAGTTCAAGCATATATCAGCACTTCACTCATTCTTTATTTTTCTTGTTTAATCTTTTTTTATTTATAAAGAAGCTTTAGATTACATAAATGTCACATCAAAAATATAGGAGAGTCATATATACCCCAACCCTTCCACCTCCCACACTTCTCCACATAGACAACATCTTTCATTAGTGTGGTACCATTGTTACAGTTGAGGAACACATGTTGAAGCATTGGTACTAACCATGGACTATATTTAACATTGTAGTTTACCCTTTGCCCCACACAATTTTACAGGTTTTGACAAAATGTATAATGGCCTGTATCCATCATTGTAATGTCATGCAGGATATTTCCAGTGTCCCAAAAATGCACCCATGTTACACCATTCTCCCCTCTCCCTCCCCTTGGAAGCCCTGGTGACCACTGCCTTTAT
Source organism: Cabassous unicinctus (assembly GCA_029593785.1). Lineage (NCBI taxonomy): Eukaryota > Metazoa > Chordata > Mammalia > Cingulata > Chlamyphoridae > Cabassous > Cabassous unicinctus. The sequence goes on from JAQZBX010014806.1 coordinate 34,437, forward strand.
GTCAATGATACAAGTTCTTCCATTGCTAGAAAAATAAGTCTACTTTAGTCTAAATTTGCCTTCCCCCCCTTATGTTTGTTCACTCCTCAGTCTTGAGGATTTGGGGATGGTGATGCCCACTCTGTTTCTGATTGAGGAGGTCTTAGCCAGAGGGTAGATGGATGGAACTGTCTTGCTTGCAGTTGTAGATATTGTTTTTTGGGATGGGTGTTTGTCCAACATCCTTCTTTTGTTAGTTGTCATGGGTGAGTATGATGAACTGGAGTGGAGGTTTTACAACTCTGTTGAGACTCAGGGCTCAAGCATCATATGAAAGGACTGAAGATTTAACTCTCTGGAACATATATTTAACAAGTGTAGTGCTAATTATAGGTTCAAATAAAAGGAACGTATGTAGGGAAATTATAAATGAGTCTAACTCTGTTACACTGGGGAACATTTATTCCAAAGCAAGTCCCATTGACAACGTGCTGAATTGCTGAGGTTGTCTGCTCTGCCTATAGTGTCTATATGTCTCTGAAGCCCTCAGCAGCCCTACTAGTTGAGGTACTGTTTACTATGGCAGTCAATGAAATCCTGCTGTGATGTGCATAAGCATAACCTCTGGAACAACCTGACTCACTATGAAATCTATAAGCCAAAAAAACTCATTTGTATCTAATATTTCCTCCTTTTGATCAAGGTCTTTTTCCACATGCATCACTAGTTGGTGCTTGGTAATAGTCCCTTGGTGCCAGGGAGGCTCATCCCTAGGAGTTATGTCTCATGCTGGGGGTTTGGGATGGTAATATGTTTATTTGCTGATTTTGGCTTGGAGACATGGTACATTTGAGCAACAAGGAGGCTTTTGGGAAGTAACTTTTAGGCAATATATTATACTAGGCTATTTCAATTTCACAAGACAGTTTCACAAGTACAACAATCAATATCAAAGGCCTGGTGTAATGGTCTGTCCTTCTTTACTAGGCACTGCCTATGTATGTGGGGTTCATTCATTCTTATGGGCTGAATAATATTCTATTGTGTAGCTATACTAAAGTATTTTTATTAATTTTTTGGAAAAAGTGTAGGTTTACAGAAATATCACACATAAAATACTTAAAACACAGAATTCCAATAAACCACCCTATTATTAACACCTAGTGTTAGTCATGTACATTTGTTATAATTCATGAAAGAACATTTTATAATTTAACTATTAACTATAGTGATCATTTACAACAGGGTTCATTGTGTTTTACAGTCCTATGATTTTTCTTTTAAGTTTCAGTCTCATAACATATATATGATCTAAAATGTCCTCTTTTACCATGGTCTTGTATATAATTCAGTGCTGTTAATTATATTGACAGTGTTGTGCTACCCTCACCATCATCTATTACTAAAACATTACAATCAAACTCAATAGAAATTCTGTACAATTTAAGCATTAATTCCCCATTCCCTACCCCTACCACAGCTCCCGGTAAGCTGTAGTCTAGATTCTGACTTTATGAGCTTAGTTTATTCTAATTATTTCATATCAGTGACATCATACAATATTTGCCCTTTTGTGTCTGGCTTATTTCATTGAACATAATGTCTTTAAGGATCATCCTTGTCATTGCATGAATCAGAACTTCATTCTTTTTTAATGCTGAATAATATTCTATTTATGTATATACCACATTTTGTTTATCGATTCATTGTTTGATGGACACTTGAGGTGCTTCCATCTTTGGCAAATGTGAATACTACTACTATGAACATTGGTGTGCATGTATCTTTTCAAGTTCATGCTTTGAGTTCTTTTTATACCACAGATTTTCATCAATTCATGTATTGATGGACATTTGGTTTATTTCAACTTTTGCTATTATGAGTAATGTTGATATAAACAATTGTAGTCGAGCTTTTCTGGGGAGACTGTAGTTTCATTTCTCTTGTGTGCTCTAGACAATGCAGGACTGTAAATTGCACATACCTTCCTCAATGACTAGCCTCTTTTTCTTTGCCTATAAAAACCTTAACTCCCATTTTCACTTTGAATGGATTTTGGGAAGATTCCCCCAGTTCCTTGCTTGTGCACTCAAAATAAATCACCTCATTGAGAGATGTGTTTCTCCTATGTGGCACCAGATTGGGTGGGTCCTTCTATGGGAGATAGCAATGCTTATGGTAACTTTTTCTTATGAAAGGTTGTCTACTGGCAGATCCTAGAATCCTGCCACGTGGTAAGGCAAGATAGAAGGTCTGCCTTTCTCTACTTTCTTTTCAAGCTCAGCTGTCAGCAATCAGGCATCTTTCCCTGGTCCTCATGTCCTTGAGCCTCTTGGGGCTTCTCTGTCTTTCTGCAGCTGGAGACAGACCTGGAGTTCTGTCTCTCTCACATGGCAGGGTTACTATGGTAGAATTCCCTTTCTCTGCATCTCTTCTTTCTCTATGTGTGTTCTAAGCCTATATAAGACCCAGCAAGTGGGCATAGACCCAAACTGGGTCATGGCTCATTGATGTAGTCCGATCAAAATCCCTAAAGTGATGTAATTGAACATGAACTAATCAAAGTGTCCCTTATTTGAATCTAATACAAAGGTCTCCACACCCACATAAATGAATTTGTTCAAGAACATAATTTTTCTGGATTCTCCTAATTCAAGCCATCACACCCTCATCTTCTTAATAGTATAGTACCCTTGTTAGAATTGAAAGAATATTAACTGTAGCCCATAGTTTGTATTGGGGTGTATTTTCCCCCATATACTACCTTATTATTAAAACCATGAATTATTGTGGTACATTTGTTATTTACATGAAAGAGCATTTTTACAGTTGTACTAGTAAGTATGCCTCACCATTTTGCTGAATTCATTTGTTAGCTCTAGTAGCTTGTTTGTGAATTTTTCAGGATTTTCAGGTCATATAATCTGGAAACAGTAAAAGTTTCACTTCTTCCTTTCTGGTTTGGATGCCTTTTATTTCTTTTCCTTGCCTAATTGCTCTGGCTAGAACTTTTCCAGGGCAGTGCTGAATAACAATGGTGACAGTGGGCATCTTTGTTTTGTTCCAGACCTTAGAGGAAAAGCTTTCTGACTTTTACCATTGACTAGGGTGTATGCTGTGAGGTTTTATATATGCCATTTATCATGTTGGTAAATTTCCTTCTATTTCTATTTTCCTAAATGCTATTATCAATATAGGAAGCTGGTATTTCTCAAATTCCTTTTCTGCATCAATTGAGATGATCATGTGTTTCACCCCCTTTATTTTGTTAATGTGGTATATCTCATTATTTTATTTTATTCTATTGAAACACCTTTGCAAACATGAGATAAAACCCACTTTATCATGGTATATAATTCTTTTAATGTGCTCTTGGATTCTGTTTTCAAGTATTTTGATGAGGATTTTTGTATCTATGCCGCGGTCCAGCCGAGGCACGAGGGAGCAGGCTGAAGGTGGTTAAGGGAGTTGGCGAGAGTGATGAGTCGCACACCAAATTGAGTGAGAATCAATGACTGACGACTGACTTTATTGTAAGATAAGCACAGTTTTTATATTCTATTTTTTGGCAAGCGTAAGCATTCTCTTTGTATAACTGACTTTAGATAAGCACTTTCAGTTTCATGGCAACAAGATGTAAACTTTTTACGGAACAGTAACTGGTGACTTAGTAGTTCCTATTCTGATGTCTAAGATTAGATAAACTAGGATTGTGGTTAAAACTTTATGTTAACATAAATTATTTATCTAAAGAGTCATCAAGACCCTGAACTATTCTTTGGGCAACAGTTTCCGCCTACAGTTTACTTTTGTATTCTTACTAAAATCTAAATAACCTGACAAGCTTAAATGTTCTAGAATAATTACTGAGATCATATGTGCTGTTTAATCATTACAAGAC
>JAQZBX010014807.1:0-38218 GCA_029593785.1 Cabassous unicinctus
CAGTAAAGACTATGCTGCAGTGTCTGGCTCAGCATCCACATGGGGTGCAAGAAAGGTTAAGGTCATCATTCCAGTTCCTGGAGAAGAAACCAGGCCTGAGCTCCCTGTTCTCTGGTCTTCAGGTCCAGGAAACTCCTTTCTGACCTGAAGGCTTAGGGATCTATCTTTTAGGCCAAGATCAAAGAAACTATTCCTAGCACATGAAGATATCATTTCCTGAAAAATATGCTAATCATATTTGTGGTCATGCCATTATATACTATAGTATAACCAGTTTTTTTTTCCTAATGGCATGCCATTAGGAAATATGTGATACAAAACACAGTTTATATCAATAATATAGTTTTTTTAAATATCATCATTATCATTTTACTTTTATTAAATTACTTTTCTACCCCCGTCCACTGCCCATCCCCCCTCCGCTGTTTTCTGTCTGTGTCCATTTACTGTATGATCTTCTTTGTCTGTTTCTTTTTGTCTTCTCTTCTCATTTTTCTCCTCTAGGCTTCACTGGGATTCAATCCTGAGGACCTCCAATGTGGGAGGGAGGTACTCTGTCACTTGTGCCACCTCAGTTCCTGGTTTCTGTCGTGTCTCACCTTGACTCTCCCCTGTGTCTCTCTTGTTGTGTCATCATCTTGCTGTGTTGTTCACCACATGGGCCTGGCACACCTTTACCCCGGTATTGAACCTGGGTCCTCCCGTATGGTAGATGGAAGCCCAATCATTTGAGCCACATCCATTTCCCAGTAATATAGTTTTATATCAACAAATAATAGTTTAATACTTCCATCTGATATATTCTTATACAAATTTATGTAAATGCATTAATTTATTTACTGAATACCCTACCTATCGCTGGCTGTTTTAGTGACTTCTAATTTTTGGTATTCTAAACATGCCAGCAGTTAGCATCCTTGTGCATCATTTTTGCATATATTACAGATTAAGGTAATCTATTTATGTAAAATATTGCCAAAATGCCTCCCAGAAATACAGCACCTCATTGCATTGCCCACAGCAATCTGGAAAGAGTCCAATCTCTCATAATTGCCATTTTGGTTTTCACATGAATTTTCACATGAGATACATGAAATGCTGTTTTATCATTTTTTAAAAAGAATATTAATAAATATCTCTATTATTGTTTCTTAAAATTCTGTTCATGAGTTGCATGTTCATACACTTCACTGATTATTTTTCTGCATTATATATTTTACTTATTTACTCAAAAGTATCCTTTAAATAATGTGAACATTAAATATGTATAAAATAATACAAAGATATTTTATTTTACAGTCTAACAAACTTACAACTTATTTTTATGTATGTGTTTTCACATAAGAAAAACTCCCAATATTTTTATAGTTAAATCAAAACAAACATTTTGATTTCTCTTGCAATACTTTAACTGCCCTAAAAATATACACACTCACCAATATTGTTTCATTTTTACCTATGCTATTTAAAGTATCTGGATATTCTATTGGTGTAATTGTAACATAGAAAATAAATGTGATTTTTAAATTGCCTACCTATTAACAAATGTTATTGATATTGCATCTTTTCTTGACAATATGTTAGTTTCTTACTATCTCTAAGTCAAACACACACACGCACATATACACACCCTCATTTTAGGAAATTTTATCAGGACAATGTCCCCTGATAGATTATTGATGGAAGAAATAGAGCTATATATATATAAACAACATCAGAGTGGTCTTTATTGACCAGAATTGCCTCTGTCCTCCCCTTTCCATCACTCACTTTATCCCAGTCCCATGGATATTCTATACAGCAACAATGCAATGTTAAATAAAAGTGAGGATAAGGGACACCATTCTATCTCAGTTTTCCAAGGAGAGTATTCACAATTTTTCCATTTTCCTGAATTTTTAAAAAATATATTTACTCTTTATCAGAAAGAAGAAATTCCTTTCATACTTTGCTGAGGGTTTATACAATGAAATGCTACACATTTCATGAAATATTTTTGGTATCTTTTGAGATGATCATTTGATTTTCTTATTTATTCCATTAGCAAAATAAGTAAACTTGATTGCTTTTCTAAAAATTCAATAAATATACCATTTCTCCATTCCTGGATGAAATACAACTTGGTCACAATTATTATCCATTGTAGATATTGCCTGAATCACCTTGCCAATACACTCCACATAGTATTTGTATTGATAGTCGCGAATTTTCTTGTTTTGTCATCTTCCTTTACTGTATTGTTTTTGTAGGATTTGGGTATCACAAAATGATGACCTCATTATATGAATGGGGAAAAACTTGTAAAAGTATTTGTTCAATTTCCCATTATTTTTCTTAAATATTTAGTATAATTTTTCAGTGAATCCATTATTTTGTGTATAATTTTAGATTAGAGATTAAAACATTTTGTTAAATGGAGTGCTACCTACATTGCACATTAAAAATCAAAATTAAATTTATTAGAGTTTTTAATTGAATTTGTGATTTTCATTCACATTTTCTATTTTTATCATACATTTTTCATAATATTAAGTTATTATATCTTAATTTTGAAAGGAACTGATATTTATTATTTGACCTTCCTTTTCTATTTTCTTTTGACCTGGTCATTTTTGGCTGTTTTTGAACTCTTGTAACCACATGCTTGTTTTTTCATTTCTTTAATTTGTATTATAATTTATATAAAATATATTCTAATACAATTGGATTCTTCTTTGAAATAAGGACTTCCCTCTTAATTTCTACATATAGGGGAATTTTCTAGGTTTCTTTTTTATTAATTGCTAAACCTAATGATATTGTGGTCACAGAACACACTGTGTATGTTTTCATGATTCTGATCCTTATTCGGTAGTGAATTACATGGTTAGATGAATGTATATTCTTTGGGTATTCTAAGTGAATCAGAGTCCTATTATTTTATATAAATATTTATTAAGTTTAATTGTTCCACAGCTTTGTTTCTTTTTTTTACCTCTTTGATCTGACAATTTCTGAGGTTATATTAAATCTCCAATCTATTTTTTGATCCATCTACTTATGCATATGGGTTTTTAAAAGATTGCTTGATAAATTTTAGTTATAATGGTTGTGTGTGTATATATATAACACACATACGCACACACACATATATTTACATGTTTATTATAAGTACTTCATTTTCTCTTCCTTCCTCCATATATGGTCACTATTGCTACATCACGTTCTTTTTGCTATGAATTCTAATATTGTTGGTGTTTATCATGGTTACTCATCCTTTCACTTGGTTAATATTTACATGGGATATAATTTCTTTTCAGCCCTTCTGTGTTTTCATTTGAAAAACTGGAATGTATAACATTGTTTCCTGTGGTAAGCAGAATAATAGTCCCCAAAATGTCCACATCATGATCCCCAGACCCTATAAATATATTATCTTATTTGGAAAAGGCACTTTGAAGATGTGCTTAAGTTAAGGATCTCGAGAAGGGATGAATAGACTGGATCATATGGGTGGGCTGGGTGTAATTACATGATATACTTCTAAGTAAAAAATGGAAATGGACAAATCAGAACCAGAGAAGGAGATGATAGAAGCAGAGAACACAGTGAGATGAGGCCACAAGCCAAAGAATGCAGGCAACCCCTAGAATCTGGAAAAGGCCAGGGAACATGTTGTCCTCTAGAGGCTCCAGAAGCAATGAGCTATGCTGATAACTTGATTTTAGCCATATGAGAACGATTTTGGAATTCTGAACTCCAGAACTATAAGATAATAAATCAATTTTGTTCTAAGAGCAAAGTTTGTAGTAGTTTTTTTAATGATGCAATAAAAAACTTAATACAGGTTCTCTTTGTAATCCAATCTGAATGGCTCACTGAGACTCAGGATTATAGGACCTTTTTATATTTATTTTTTAAAACTATATTCACCACTGCAAATAAGATCTTTATTTATTTATTATTTATTCTCCCCCCCCCTCATTGTTTGTGCTTGCTGTGTCTGTTTGTCTTTCTTGTTTCTTTGGGAGGCACTGGGAACTGCACCCAGGTCCTCCAATATGATAGAGAGGTGCCTAATTACTTGACCCACCTCCATTCCCTTAGATCTTAATATTAGTACAATGAAAACATCTGTTCTACTCCACAATCTTCTCAAAGATTGTGCCTGTTGTACCTTGTCATAATTAAGTTGTCACTTAAAAATTAAAGTTGGACTAAACTTAGCTATGCAAGAAGAGGACCTAAAACAAAGGTAAGTTGAAAAGCTATGCGGTCTCTGATGGATATTTAATCTAAAAATAATTTGATGAAAAATTATAAGCTCCCACGGCTTCTTTTTTATTTTTAATTGAAAAATTACTTAGTTTATACAAAAGTACATAAAAAATAGAAGGGATTCCCTTATGCCTCACTCCCCATGCCTCCCATATTTTCCCACATTAACAACATCTTTCATTAGTGAGATACATTCATTGTAATTGATGAACACATTTTGGATCATTGCCACTAAACGTGGATTAAAGTTTTCATTGTAGTTTAAACTCTCTCCCACACAATTCTGTAGGTTATGGCAGGATTATAATGGCATGTATATGTCATTGCAATGTCATTAAGACAATTCCCACATCCCAAAAATGCCCCCAAATTACACCTGTTTTTCCCTCTACCTGCCCTCAGAACCTTCAGGGGCCACTGCCTCCACATCAATAATACAATTTCTTCCATTGCTAAAACCACAATAAGTCTATAGTAGAATACCATTAAGTCTACTTTAGTCCATAGTTCATTCTCCAATCCTGAGGCTTCTGGGATTGTGATGTCCACTTCACCTCTAATTGAAAGAGGGCTGTGGTCCCATAGGGCTGATGGATAGGACTCTCTTGATTGCAGTTTTAGACACTCTCGATTCCTTTGTAGGGTAGTTGTCCATCATCACCTCTATGTTAGCTGTCCTGGGTGAGACCAATGAACTGGAGAGTAGGTGTTGCAACTCTGTTGAGATTCAGAGCCCAGCTTCCACAGACTCTTAAAAATGGAATGACTCTTAATTGCTTTCACCCTTCAGAATATTGTAGAGTAATAAATTTCCTCTACCTTTTAATTTTTCTCCCTAAGAATTACTCACTTTTCTTTCTGGTGCAATTTCTGTGCCCTGGTCATATCAGTTTCATAAGTCCATGAGGCTGGTAGTTTTGAAATACATATTGCAAAAGTTTGATGACCCCATTTAGACAGTTATCAAACTTTTGTGTGCTGCCTCAACATCTATTTCACTTCCACTAAGCCACTTGCCTTGACACTACCCTTTGTTTTAGTTAATGATAGTTTTCAGCCCTGGGGTATAAACATGTCCAGAGCTCAAACTCACATCTGAAGCCACCATCCACACTTCTGATGCATCTCACCCCAAATCTACAGCTAATCTCAAATTATAAATTAACCATCTTCACCACACTCAGAATCCCAGGCCCTTTATATTTTCACACATGTTTTCTTTAAACTAGCCAATATTCGGCTCCTGTGGGAAATATTATAGCCTCCATCCTTTGACCACAATAAAGGCAAAAGCCCACAGGCCACACTTACTCTAGTTATGTGCTCTCCACCTGAGCTAATCGAGCTTTCCTTTGACCCTTCAAGGCATCCTTCTCTTCCTGGTACTGGTGAGTAATAAGCTATCTTTTCTCATGTGTTATTATTTCATCCCCCAATGTGTCACCTGACTCAACCCAGACTCAAATTTAAAATCCAATTTATCTAATCTAAAACACCATTCTATATTCAAATTTTCCTTCCTCCAAATTTTACTCATCTACTTCCCTGTCCTATGTAGTTTCTTTCTATGAATCACAATCTTTTATTTCACCTAATTGTACATTCCCATGGCTCTTTCCATCCTCATGTTGGAGCCACCCTATGAAGTTATGTTTGACATGTGTGGCAGTTTGATGTTATTTATGAATTCCAGAAGAGATATTGATTATATTTGTAAACTGGTCTGTTCCTCTAGGCATGATACCCCTTTGATTGTATTAAATTCAGAACTTTCACTTTCACTTTATTAAATCAAGATTAGGTCTCTGATTTGACCATGTCATTCAGGCATGCAGGGTTGAGTTCCTGCCCCCTTAGTGGTCTATATAATATATAATATCAAGAAGACAGAAGTAGATACACAGAGAAGAAGAACACAGAGAAAGAGAGACAGCTAGAAAAATATGGCAGAGGATAGAAATTAGTTTTGATGCTGGAGCCCAAGAGAGATATTAGACATTCTCCTGATAGTTTATAGCTGATGTTCTGAAGCGAATAGAGTAGCTGAGCCTGGAAAGAAATGAGTCCCAGGAAGAGAGAGGAGTCCTCCAGCCTACAACTGAGATTGGAAGAAGCTGGGACCATGAAGCATTAAGAGGAAGAGGAAGGCTGAACCCTCACAAACATTGCCTGCCATCTTGATTCAACACATGACAAAAGACTTTGGGTGAGGAAGTACCTCTTAGGTTACCTGGAGTTGGACTCTTTAGGGCCTTGTAACTGTAAGCTGGTACTCCAAATAAATACCCCTTATAAAAACCAACAGATTTCTGGTACTTTGCATCAGCACCCTTTTTGGCTGACTAATTCAGAATTTGGTAACAAGAGAGTGGGGTGGTGATTTTGCAATTACCAAAATACTGGAATGGTTTTATAAATGGTTAAGGAGTATTTTTTGGAGGAATTGTGAGATGCTTGATAGAAAAGGCCTAGATTGCTTTGAAGAGACTGTTGGTAGGAATATAGACACTAAAAAGACTTTTTATGAGGCCTCAGAAGTAAATGATGAAACTGTTATTGGAAACTGGAGGAAAGGCAATCCATTTTTTAAAGTCACAGAGAACTTAACAAGATTGACCCCTGATGTTGTATGGAAGGCAGAATTTGATAACTACAGCTTGGACATTTAGCCAAGGAGATTTCCAAACTAACTGCAGAAAATGGAGCATGGTTTCTTCTTTCAGGTTATAGCAAAATATTAGATGAAGGAGATAAGCTGATAACTGAATTGTTGCACACAAAAGAAACAGAAACTGCTTCCAGAAATTCTAAGCCTCTGGAAATCAAGTGTATAGGCTATAGTACCCCATTTGAGGACTTAACTAAACTTGGAATTGCAAATTAGGATTGAAAATGCAGTTATCTAAGGAAAAACTTGTGGAAATCTTACTGTCTGGTGGCTTGGACCGCTGTTTCCTACACGCTGATAAATAAGCTTTTTGAACAAAACTACTGCCAGCCTGGACTAAAAGAGACATGGAGGGGAAAGATGGAAGGGAAAATGGCTTTAAGAGGAAAATCATGGAAGCTGAGGTCTGGAATTAAGACATCTCTTTGGGCCAAGAGAGAAACCCCACCCATGTGTACAGAGAGGGTGAGTTTGCTTTGGCTTTTGAAAATGTGGATGCTTCAGCCTGCTCTTAAGGGAGGGTTTTTCCACCCAGGCTACAGCGAGGATGCAGCACATTCCCCAAGGGTTGGGGAAAGTAAGGTTATCACCCCATAGGTCTGAGAGGGGTGGGTTAGTCCCCTATAGATTAAGGAAAGCCAGGTTGACAACTTATTGTTCTGAGGGAATTGGGCCTTTATGCCAGAGATTATGGAGAATGTTGCCTCCATTTCACTGTACTAAGGGGGTTGAGACTCTAACCTGGAGACTGGGTAGAGTGTGGCCATCACCCCAATGTTCTTGGAGGGTGGGGTCTGGAGTTCGGTCACCACCCAGATGCTTCAGGAGGATGGAACCAAGAAAATGGCCTTTGAGAAAGCCTGTGGAAAAGGTGGGCCCCAATGAGGTCCCCAGGATGAGAAGAAACCATCATGAGAATGACTCTCAGACTTTGAAATCTAATGGAGTATGCTTTGTAGGTTTATAGATCTGTAGGGGACCAGTGACTCATGTTCCCCTCCCAATTTCTCCTTATGATAATGCAAATGTTTATCCTTTGTCTGTCCCTTTGTATATTGGAAGCAAATAAACTGTTTTGTAAGTCTCAGAGGCCGACAGCCAGAGGGAACTATGCCCAAAGACAAAAAGTATTTCTTTTTTTTTTATTGTTCATAAAAATCAAGATTTTTCACAGTACATACCAATATTTGTAAAATGATATATAAATATATATGCATATATGTGTATTTTCTTACATAAATGTTATTTTATATATATATATATTTTTTTTAAAGGTGCTTAGATTACCTAATTATTACTCAGAAATTACAAGGATTCCCATGTTCCCCACCTCCCACACCTCCCACAACATCCCACACCAACATCCTTCATCAGTGTGGGACATCACCACAATGGATATACACATCCTGGGGCTTTGCCACCAAGCATAGACTGCATTTCACATCATAGATCACCCTCTCTCCCACACAGTTCTGCGTGGTATATGCTGATGTAAAATGGCCTACATCTGTTGCCACAATGCCACTCATGACAACCCCCAAGTCTCAAAAAAGCCCCTGTATTTCGACTGCCTCTCCCCTCCCTGCCCCGAAAATGTCCAGTGGCCACTGTCTCCACCTCACTGTTACAATTGCTTCCATTGCTTGAATCACAATATACGACAGACTTTAAAGCGATTGTGATGTGATTTTGTACTTAACATTATTACTGATTTTAGGTTTTTTTGTTTTTTGTTTTTTGTTTTAATATTGTAATGTCATTTTTGGAATTAAGAGTGTAGAGTGAAGCAGTATGATATTATTTATGAATTCCAAAAAGAGATATCGATTACGTTTGTAAGCTTTTCTTCTGGGCATGATATATCTTTGTATTAAATTCAGAGGCTTCACTTTTTAAAATCAAGATTAGGGCTCTGATTTGACCACATCATTAGGGTGTGCAGGGTTGAGTCTCTGCTCCCTTGGTGGGCTCTATAAAAGGATGCTCAATCAAGAACAGAGACGTAAATACCCAGAGAAGAATACAGAGGAAGAGAAACATCTCCAAAAGAAACAGCAGAGGAGAGAACTTTGTTTTAATGCTGGAGTCCTGGAGAGAGATGAGATATTCACCTGGCAGTTTATAGCTTATATTTTGAAGAGAACAGAGCAGATGAGCTCAGAAAGAAATGAGCCTTAGGAAGAAAGATGAGTCCTCTCGCCTACAGCTGAAATTGGAAGAAACTGAGCCCACTGAACCTTAAGAGTGAAGAGGAAGGCTGAACCCTTGCAGATATCACCCATCATCTTGCTTCAACACATGGCAACAGACTTTGGGTGAGGAAGTACCTCTTATGGTACCTAGAGTTGGACTCTTTAGGGCTTTGTGACTGCAAGCTTCTCCCCAAATAAATATCCTTTATAAAAGCCAGTAGATTTCTGGTACTTTGCATCAGCACACCTTTGGCTGACTAATACAACATATAAGACAATATGTAAGTGTGTCTTCTTTCTTTAATGAACTTTTGTAAATATCGTCTTCCTATGAGAAATGTCTCTTCTTTCTATTAATTCACATTATGGAATTCACCTACCACCTTTGAATCCAATTTGAATCTAGACCTTACAAGGCTTTGAGAACATCATGTACATAACCTGATTTCAAAGTCATGAAGAGACAGACATTGCTCTGCAATATCTCAACTATGCCCTTTTCTTGGTACAGGAAATATTCCTGAAGTTCTAAAATTAACCTGTGTACATAATGCTATATTATTTTTACAGGTTAAACTTCAAACACTATCATTATATCCTTGCCTTTTTTTTTCATTGAAGAGTTCAACAGGAAATCTCATTTGCTCCCAAACTTTCCCTGGGTTTCAATGTCTACAATGCCTTCAACAATGTCAGAACTTTGGTGAGCTCCATGACAAGACTATCAGGAAGGAGCTAGAAAATCCCTTATTACACCTGCCAGAGACAGATCAAGAACATGGCTGTCATTGCAGGAAACACTTCATCTGCTGAGATTGGAACACTTCTGGAACTGTAAAAAATACCATAGTTACAGGTTCTGGGGAGTATCTGGAGAAGCAAAATTTTTCTTCCACAGTTACATTCTTTGGCAACTTTAGTGGCAAAGAAGAAAGTGTTTGCATGTGTCCCAGAGGTGTACATTCTTACCATGATATGGTAGATTAATTATTTGGAGAGTGAGTCTGGAAAGGGAATGAAGCAAAGGTAGCATTCCTTGCAAAATCAGACCATGGTAGCTTCTGTAAATTCTGTTATTCAATCATCTTGATAGCTAGAAAATCTGCTTATTAAAATGTCTTCATTTAAGCAGCCCTGAAAATTCTAATGAACTAATTGAGCTGGTTTTCTATTAGTTGAATCTTAGTAGTTTACTCTTTACACTTACTTCCTTGAAGGATATTAACCAGAACTTATCATCTCTGCTTACAGGAATAAGAAAGTGGCTCAAAGCAAAACCAGACAGAATGGTATTAGGAGCACTTCATGACCCAGTAAATCTGTAGCTTTCCCCAGAGGAAAAAAATTCTTGATATCCTTGAGCAGTCGGGTGAGAAAGGAGTCAAGAAGTCCTTGCACATAGGCACAATATCTAAACTGTAGTTTAATAGCTGCCAAAAACAGGGACATATTTAATGTACTTGAGACAATGCAAAACTGAGAAATTTTATGTACCCTCATCACAAGACTCCTGGAAGCATCACTTATTTTTCTTTTTCCTTTTTGACTTGTTTTTCTTCTCACCTACCTCTTTTTCTTTGCCTTTAAGGCCTCTCTTTAAGCCAAACTCAGCATATGAATGCATTACCTTCCTCCTAGCGTGGGACATGACTCCTAGGATGAGCCTCGCTGACACCGAGGGATTGCTATCAAGTGCCAACTGGCAATGCAACTGGAAAAAGACCTTGAATAAAAGGGGGGAAAGGTAAAGACAAATGAGTTCATATGGCTAAGAGACTTCAAAATGAGTCGGGAAGTCATCCCAGTGGTAATACTTTTCCACATCTCAGTAGGATCTCATAGAATTCCAAAATGGATATCATCCCAAATAGTGAGGCTTCTGAGGGCTCTGGAAACACCCAGGTCCTATGTCTGGGAGGATAGCTCTGGAGTATGGTGCCTTGCCAGTAGGCCCTACTTTGGAGTTTGTGCTCCTGAGAGTGACAGAGTTGGACTCAACTATGTATTCCCTGCACATGGCTCATTTGTCCCTTCTATTCAAACCTATACTTGGTGCAGGAGTTTGTAGGGGTACGTGCAGAGACTTGAGTCTTTGGGCTGTGCATGTGCCAGTTTGGCCCGGAACCTCGGTGGAGCAGCATCTCCTACTCTACAGCTCATTGGAATCAACTAGGACAACTGATGGGGAGATAATGATGGACAACTGACATCCCAGAGAATGAAGAGAGTCTGCAGCTGCAGGCAGGAATATCCCATCCATCTTACCCATGGGATATAAGACCCCTCTCAATTGGAGGTGGAGTAGAAATCACCATCCCAGATGCCTCAGGATTGGGGGAAGGGCTATGGACTAGAGTGGACTTACTTGTATTCTACTATAGATATATTGTGATTCAAGCAATGGAAGAAATTACAGCATTGATGTGGAGCCAGTGGCCACTGGAGGCTCTGGGGGCCGGAAGAGGGAAAAGCAGTTATAATTCAGGGGCTTTTTCAAGACTTGGGAATTGTCCTAAGTGACATTGCAATGATAGATATAGGCCATTTTATATCATCATAAAACATGCAGAACTGTGTGGGGAGAGTGTGGTCTACAATGTGAACTTTGGTCCATGCTTAATGGCATAACCCCAGGATGTGTTTATCATTTGCAATTAATGTGCCACACTAATGAAAGATGTTTGTGTGGGAGGTTGTGGGAGGTGTGGGGGGTGGGTTGTATAGGAATCCCTATATTTTTTGTGTAACATTTATGTAATCTAAGTATCTTTAAAAATAAATATAAATAAATAAATAAATACACTAAGAAAAAAAAAAAATCCCAGCCCACATTTTCTCTTTGAACTGGTCTTGGGATGATTCCTTTTGTTCCTCACTTGTCCACTTGCAATAAACCACCTTCTCACTCAGAATTATGTTTCTCCTTTGTGGTACCAGATCTGGCAGGTCCTTCTATTAGAAAAACATGCTTACAGTAACACACACAAATTTTTAGAAACTAATTATTCTAGAGGAAGAAAACCTTAATTATGCATTTATCTTGTATCTAAGAAAATTTTATATATAACCATATACTTACTATATTGGGCACTCTACAAATCCTTTATAAGAGCAACTCATTTCATTGGCATGTCAATGAAAGGGTACAATTATGACAATATTTAGAGGTATAGAATTAAAAATGGATAGATGTTCTTTAATCTGCCCAAGGTCATTCAACTGGTCACAGTAGAGTCCAAATTTGAACCCAACATGTCTGGCTCTGAAGCCAAGCTTCTCCCTTATCACTTCCTCCATCAAATAATATAGCTTCATAATCACATTGTTATTGCCAGGAATATAAGTTTGGATACCTGGTGTGTGCTTTGCTACAATTCTACTTTTTATTTTGTTTCCAGAGAACTGAGTATGTAACATGTGAAACTAAAAAAAAAAAAAACAGCAAAAACCAGAAAAGTATGTAATATGCTTTTTTTCTTGATTCAGATAATGCAAGGATATTTCTTAATCCTTTACCGAAAAGTAAGCCCCAGTTTTCTGCTATTATATGGCCCCTGTTTTAGATTCTTAGGCTGTTTCAGTGAATACTGGAAATAGATTGGCTTAAACAACAGAAATTTTTGAGGCTAAAATATATTCCAAATTAAGGCAATATCAATGTTATGCTTTCTTCTCAAAGACTAGCTGCCAACAATCCTTGGCTCCTCTATCACATGGCAGGGCATGTGGCTGCATATGTTGGTCTGTCCCTTGACTTCCATGTTTTATTGATTTGAGCTTCTGGCTTCTTTGGCTCGCTCTCTCTCTCTCTCTCTCAGTTCATTTCATTTCTTTTCTTTTCTTTTCTTTTTTAAAAAACTGCAGTATTAGGATTAAGACCCATCCTGAATGAGGTGGATTAAACCTTAATGATGTAGCCTCATCAACTGTTCCTGCTTATCATTGTCGGCATCATGATCCTAAAATCCTTAAGATGGAGGACTGAACAAACATAAGGAGTTATGCAAGCATGGACAAAAGTAGAGTAGAGAGGGAGGGAAAAATAGGTGGAACATAGGGCATTTTTAGGGCATTGGAATTGTTCTGCATGATATTGCAATGACAAATACAGACAAATATACATTTTTTCAACATCTATAGAATTGTATGGTGCAATGTGTAAAATGTAATGTAAGCCATACTATTTACGTGTTAAGAACAATAATTCAATATTTGTTTAATTGTAACAAATGTATCATTCTAATGTAAGATGTTATTCATACGTGAAAATGTGAGCAGGAAAGGAGGTAGGGTATATGAGAATCCCCTTTACTTTTTTAAAAAATAACCAGTTGACTAATGTTGATTACCTGAAAGCTTAGACTATTAAGAAACACGTAGCTAAAAACATAAAATACAATGACCCAAGTAATATTTTTCACAATCATTTAAATTTTTAAGGACCTTTCAGGCACCAATCTCTAGCTGAGAAGAAACATTCTTCCTGAAATTTGGCAATTATTTGGCATTTTATTTTTGTTTTTGTGTGTGTGTATCTTAACCATAAAGTGAAGGAAATTTTTTTTTATTTTAAAAATTCTCTCTAAAAATTCTATCTTCCCAAAGATAATGTTTCTACAAAACTTATCATGTCTAATCACACCAAAAAATACTACAAAATTAATCACCACCATTTGTTTTAAAGAAAGTGACTCCTATATGGATGAAGATTAGCAAGCACATATATTGATTCCATAGAGTATTTCACTTAATTGATTTTTTGGTAACTGGGCAAGGTCTGAGCCTCAGGAAATGGAAATAGCTTTGTTCTACAGAATCACACAGTATAATAGCTTTAACTGAAATCAGGTTTTTCTTATAGGAGAAATATAAATATCTAAATTTTCCAAGAGTTGACTCCATACTTTCAAATTTAGATCTGTCTTAAAAGGATTCATAGTCTTTTGCCATCATGTAATCCAGAATAAAAATAATCACTGTCCCATGTCAGATATAATAGGAAATGACATGATTCCAGAAGTATAAGAGCAAACAGTGTCCCTCTTCAACATACAAGTAACAGAAAATAGCCTCTGCACATTTTTTCCAAGAATGGTGCTCAGGAGAAGATGGCCTTCCTAGCTCAGACAGCTTCACTCAGGATGGCCAGAACCCACATCTGCTCCTTGCCATCACCAGGTGCTGAGGAGCCAAGCAACCAGCATTAGGGAACATCACAGGACTAAGGTCTCTGGCCTTCACACCACACACATCAGCAAGTGTCTAATTTAGCAAGAGCACCCTGCTCACTTGGTAAACCTGCTTCCCCTTTACCTTACTGTAATCTAAAACTTCATTAAAAATAAAGTGTATTATATGAAAATGTCCTGCTTATAATGGATTCACACCTGCAGGAATGGATTAGATTTAAGAATATTATTGTTCTTGGGTACATACAGCTTCCACCACAGACCACATAAACAATTATCTTTAGGAATGGTCCCATTATTGATTCATTTTGACTGAATCTGCAAAGGGCTCATAGTGATACATGACATAAATGGTGAACATTTTTTCTGGGATCTTAGAGGAGAAATGACTATAAGATGTCTGCATGGCATTTATGGCTAAAGTTCCTGTGACTAAAGAGGATTTACACTTCAAGAGACTGGACATTCATAGACAGAATTATAGACTCATTTGCAAATGTGTTCATCATTACCGGTTACACCAGTACATTAATAAGTGTGAGTGCTGCAGGAAACAATTACTTAACAAGCCAAAAGTATGAATCACTATGTCACAATCAGATGCTTTTTTTTTTTGCACCTGAACACTTTCAATTAATTTCATGAGAGTCTTTCTTTTGCACACTAAGACTCTGAGATACCTGGTTTTGATGCATTGTTTAGAATATTAAGTCTTTAACAAATTCTGGCTGGAAGTTTTTAATTGTTCAATTGGATGGATTGTTTGTCAAAAAATTTGGCAGTATCCACCCAATATCTCCTTGGAGTCTTTGCCCAAAGAAAAATTAGACATGACCATGACTGAATCCAGCTACTACATTTATAATGAAGTGTATGTAGTGGCCCAATCTCTCCATGAAATGCGTTTATGAATACATAAATGGAGCCCACAAAAGATGCAGAAAAGCTCATGCTTCTACCCTGGCAGGTAAAGCTTACCCATTATCTTTCATTTCCATTAATGGCCTGTTGGAATAAGAGAGTTATTTTATTTTTCCATATAATGATCACAATATTGTCATATGGTGAGGATAGACTTGGATATAATGGATTGCAGTTCTTTCCTAGTGGCTACAAATAAATCTGTAATGATTACAGTGTCTTTTTGCCAAAAGTTTCAATCATTTTAACTATAAATAATAAACAATTAAAAGTTCATATTTTCTTTTCCAAATGCATCATTAGTTGCCACTTGGTAAAACTCTCTTGGTGCCAGGGAAGCTCAACCCTGGGAGTCATGTCCCACACTAGCAGCGGGAGCTAATGAGTTTATATGCTGACTTTGGCTTACAGAGAAACCATACTGGCCAAAAGGGTGAAATATTAAACACAAATGAGTTTTTATGGCTAAGAGATTTCAAAGTGAGTTGGGAGGTCATTCCATAGGTTACTCTCAGGAAGATCTTAGGGACTATCACAGTAAACAGTGCTTTAAGTTGGCAGGCTCCATATGTCTCTAGAGACATCTAGACCCTATAGGCAGGGCAGACAATTCCAAGAACTTGGCACCCTGTCAGTGGGCCTTACCTTGGAATATGTGAAAACATATCCCCCAATGTACCAGAATTAGACCCATTTATATCTTTCCTATATATGGCTTTCATGCCCCTTTTATTTGAATCTATAATTAACACTATAACATGTAAATATGTGTCCCAGAAAATTATATCTCCTGGCTGTTCATGTGCCAGTTGAGACCTGAATCTCAGCAGAGTTGCAGCCAGCACCATCTCTCCAGTTCATTGAACTCACCCAGACAAGTAACAAATGGATGTTGATGGACAGTGCCCATTCCAAAAAGACAGAGAATACATACATCTGTAAGCAAAACAGTTCCATCCATCCACCAAATGGGATCTAAGCCCTCTCTCAATCAGAAGCATAGTGGGCATCACCACTGCAAAATCCTCAAGATTGAGAATAAACAAACACAAGTGGGGAATATAACTATGGACTAGAATAGACTTATTATTATTCCAGTAATGGAAGAAATTGTAGCACTAATATAAAGACAGAACATCTCAGAAGATTTGAGGGAGGGAAAGGGAAGAATAGGCATAACATGGGACATTTGGGGGACATTGGAATTGTTCTGCATGACATTGCAATGATGGACACAGGACATTATGCATTTTGTCAAAACCTATAAAATGGTACACTGCAAAGTGTAAATCATAATATAAACTATAGATCATAGTTGTTGTTGAGACCAGCTCAACAAAGAACAGGTCAGAAAGAATGCGCCACAAAGCATAAATGAAAACAAAGACAAGAATTCATAAAGATGTGACCAGGGGACTAACAGTCTCAAGGACTGAGAGCCCAGATTCTGATTTCACCACCGTATTTACTAGGAGTCTGCAAAAGGGGACTCGTGATGCAGGGAATGTCTGCTTATCTCTTTGCAACATAGTAAGTTCTTTAGTGGTTGCTGTTCTATATGCCCAGAACATGTTGTACAAAACAGGAATCTTTCCAGTCAGCAAGACATCAAGGACCCTTGTGTACTTCAGGGAAACACTGAAACTTTAGGTAGTTTTCCCGTACATAGTAACAATGCTTCAATATGTGTTCATTTGTAGCAAATGTACCACATTAATGAAAGATAATTGGGAAGGAGAGGGAGATATATGGAAATGCTCTATATTTTTGATATAATATTTATGTAATCTAAAGCTTATTTAATTAAAAAAATAGAAAAACATTGCCTGGTGAAAAGAATTCATGTTGTTAGAAGCAAGTTTATAAGTTAAGACATAAGGATAACCCATCCCAGAGAATTTAATAGGTATAAAGTTTACAAACTTTTAACAACCTGATAATTCTGTTCCTTACCATGATGTCCTAAATGCCTTGGTGGAAAGGCCAATTTATCTGAACTTCCTACTATGTATACGGATGTCTACTGAAGGCTAAAATGAATTTTCTTCATTGAAACTTTAAACAATTTTCAAAGCAAAGAATTTGTTCCCCTTTATCCATATGACTACCCGATACTCTTAGATTTATTTTAACACCACAAGTTCTCACCAATTCTACATTTATGTGAGTCCAGATTCTATACATTTAGCACATATGAATAATGTCTTTTGAAAGTCATACCCTCAAGCACAAGGGAGTCAATATAATATCACTTGACACAAAATATAAAAGTGAAGGCAAATATTGTGCATGTGTATGTATATAGTCTTATATGTTACATAAACATTATATTTACACATGTATGCATTATATAAACATATTGTATAAATGTTTATATATATGCAAGTTATATAAATTAATCCATGAATATTCTATTACTAGTCACTTTAATTTCTTTCTCATTTTATAAAATATTTTGTTCAAAGGAAATAAAAAGCAAGTTGTTCTGTTTCTGTATTGAGTTCAAGGAAACTTCCAAAGATCACTAAAGCAAACCTCATTGGCCAGGGTTGGAGCTCATGCCCAGCCTTAAAGCAGTCACGTGAAATGGAATCTTCAGGGATGGTTTAAAATAATCATCATGTGCTCTCACGGGCAGGAAAGGGGATCTCCCTTCTTTAGCATGCAGAATAGTCAACTTTTCCAAAATGGTACTCAGTCAGAAAAAAAATGAGTATGAAGGAGAAGATAAGAATGTCTAACTCCCATACATCAAAGTTTTTCTATCAATTCATAGCTGGGTATTCTGCCTCCAGTGTCCATGTTCATTTAGTTTCCCTATTGTGTCTCTCTTTTAGCTCCATCCATTCCTAAAAAGTGTCCAATTTAAAAACATCACTGGAACCCATATATCACTGGATGAGAAAATAAACTCCGTGTTTACAGTATGAAATTTTGAACTTTTTGTATTGAATTTCCTGCTGGTCATTAACTTCGGGTCAAAGTGCGAGAATTTGTTTTGCATGTATTTATAATGCATGAGGAGATGATGAATTGGGTTGTTGGATTCAAAAAGGTTTCAGACAATTAATCATGGATTAATTCTTAATTACATCATAAAACAGAGACCAAAATTATGAGGATAATTATGAAAACATTTAACTCACTACAAAATCTGCATTTAATAATATATTTTCCCTTACTTACTGTACAGGGGATATTGAAAGAACACTTTTAATTAAGGAGATATTCCCAAATTTTGAAATGCTTATTGTATTGTATCAATGCAGTGATTCTAATGCTTTAGTAAAATAAGCTGATAAAAAATCAATTTAATAAGCTCCAAGACAAGGTAAAAATTATACTAGTATCATGTGGCTGCAATGTTTTTGTTTGACATGCAAAATGCCTCAAAGATATAACAAATTTCAGTGGCCTAGAATTTTGGTGAGTCATATACACAATCTATACTGCCTTTGGACATTTGTTTTCCTTCAGCAAACAAATTTTAATCTCCTTAACTTGCATCAAAAAGATGGGCCTTGATTTTAGTTAGTGCTCCATGGTTACCTCAGTCATGGTCAGATCTTAAAGGTAATCTCCAACATAAGATTTGAGACACTCAAAATATTGATATTATTTTCAATTAGTTAACATTGTTCCATTATAAAGTATTATTTTGCAATTTTCAGTATTATTTAATTATTATCAATTATTCTCTTCTTTTAGACTCCCATGTCTGTATGTAGTCATAGCTGTGGCCCAGAATTCAGGAAAATTCCACAGGAAGGGAAAGCGACCTGCTGTTTTGATTGTATTTTGGGACCAGATGGAGAAATAGCTAATCAGACAGGTATGAACTGGCAAAGATCCACAACATGGTTTCTCTCACCCTTCATTGAGCCTTTCAAATGAAATGGAAAGGATCTGTGATTAGTCTACAGTGCCACATTTCTTCTTTATTTTCAATTTATTCAATCACTTATTCAATACATTCAATCAGGTGGTCAATATAACATTCCATGTTAGGAGTGACCTTGTTCTAGCCTCTTTATATTCATATTTCAGGTTTGGTTGAAGTACCTCTTGCCACAAGAATACAACATTCCTTAATACCATATGTTGAGTTAGGCATACATACTCAGCATTCCATAGCATCACATATTCAGCTTGGTCACAGAATAACAGATACAGGATTATAATGGCAGCCAAATGTGGTGGTCTTGAAAGGATGCTTGCTCTTCCTTTATGTACATGATAACAAGCACTATACCTTAAAAATAGTAGGTGCATAAATCTAGAACAAATAATTTATTAAATGGATAGGTATATGATCTTATTACTATAGCCCAAGATATAAACAGTATGCTGAGCATGCTGATTGAGGAAGATTAAGTCCCTGTCCTTCAAGAAGTCACAGTAGCTAACAATAGGAAGGAAATGTGAAAGATACCACAGTAAACACGTTGAGAGGGTATCAGAGTTAATAAGAGTGAGTATATAATGATATTTTGACAAATCAGATAATTTTTCATAGAATGATGATATTAAAATTATGTATTTAAAAATAAATAGTGATTTGTCAGAAAAGGTGAACAGGAAATTATTGGTCAAAGGAATTTAAGAACCAAAAATGAACCTAAAATGTATATTAGAAGATTTGCAAGAAAATTAGTATGACTAGAAGGAAGCAATAAAAGACTGATTAAAACTGGATGATGGTGGAATAGGTAAATAATGACAAAAACATGTAATATTATTAAGAGTGGCTAAAAAAACATAATATTTAAAGACTATATTCCAAACATACTATATAAAACTGTGAACAAGTCACATGTGCTTACTACCAAAATTATCTATCAGCAATGTTGAAATGTCTGGCCAATGCCTTAAGACATGAAATAGCACATTACAGAAATACATAAACAACTAGAAGAGAGAAAAGATTAAAAAATTATGTTTGTTTTTAGGCTGTTTTTGTCTACAAATAAATAAAAACAAATTTAATGTGGCCTCTGCAAAGGTAATGCATTATCCCAAATCAAAAAACCATACCAACTGATTTCTAATGATTCTTTGTTTCAGAATAAAGCATAATTATCACATTATTAAGTTGGAGAAGGAAATGAATTTCATTCCATTTTTTAAGCTTTATTTTCAGAGAAGTTTTAGGTTTACATTTACAGAAAAATTATAGCAAAAGCATAGGGAATTCCCACAGAAATGCTCTCCACCCAAACCCATACACCTATTATCGACCCCTTACATTAGTGAGGTACATGTGTTAGACTTGATGAACTGATATTGAAGCCATATTATGAACCAAAATCTATAAATTACATTTTGGTTTACAAGTTGTGCTGTGCAGTTCCATAGGCCTGACAAATTGTGGAATACCATGTGTCCTTCATTTCAGTTATCATACAGAAGAATCTCACCACCCCAAATATGCCCTTTTCCACTCTTTCATCCCCTCTCCCTTCTGAGCCCACTATCTATATATCAATGTTACAAGTTATTCAACCAACACAAGATAACATCCACAATAACAATGAATCTACTTTGGTCCTTGGCAAAACCAACCTCCCGATAATGGTTCATTCCCAGATTCTGAGGGACCTGGATGACGTATGCTCTGAAAGCCTCAGGCTGAGAGGGCACCCAGGTATCACAGGGAAAATGGAAGGAATTATCTTGTCCACAGCTGCAAACACTCCCGATTTTTTTAGGTTGGGACCTGTCCATCCTCATCATTTTGTTGTTTGTCCAGGGCAAGCCTGAAGAAATGGACAGGAGTTGTCTGCTACTCTGCTGGTATTCAGGGCTCATCTGGCATTTGAATAGTCTTAAAATTTAAGTCTCTGTGAAATATCTTTAATAAGTACATTGAAAATTATAGGTTTAAATAAAAAAGGCAGAAGAATCATGATGAGGGGAAATATAAATGAGTATGACTATGTTATATTAGGGGTATAGATTATCATATATTCCTAGACAGGGTCTGCAAAAGGGGTGTTGATTTCTTGGTACTGTGTGCCTTGCCTCTGTTGTCCAGATGTCCCTAGATCCCTCAAGAGCACTCTTCTTTGAGGCTTCATTTACTGTGGCAATTAGTGATATGTCACCACTGTTTTCCACATTGTGCTAGAAGTTCTAACTAGAGGAGGTAGACAAGAAAAAGAAATAAAAGGCATCCAAATTGGAAAAGTGGAAGTAAAACTCTCACTATTCACAGATGACATGATCCTATATTTAGAAAATTTTGAAAAATTTACAACCAAGATTTTAGAGTGAATAAATGAGTTTAGCAGAGTGGCAGGATACAAGATCAGCATGCAAAAATCATTAGTGTTTCCATACACCAGTAATGAATAATCTGAGGAGGGAATCAAGAAAAAAATTCCATTTACAATAACAACAAAAAGACTCAAATAACTAGGAATTAATTTAACCAGAGATATAAAGGAACTACATACAGAAAAATATAAATCACTGCTAAAAGAAATTAAAGAAGGCCTAAACAAATGGAAAGATAATCTGTGTCCATGGGTTGGAAGTGTAAATACCATGAAGATGCCAATCCTACCCAAAGTGATCTAAAGATTCAAAACAAATCTTTTTCATTTTCCTGGACAGGGAGATGCCACCTTAGGGAAACTCAGGCTCAAACTCAGCTAATGGCTTGCAAATTTCAGTACGGAGAAATATTCTAACAATCCCAACTCCCAGATCCTTTGGAAATATATAGAAATCAGTTAATGTCCCACCTTTTTCTTCTCAGCTTAGAGTACTAACCTCACATAGATCTTGGCATCAATGCTTCAGGTGACCACATGGCAACATTTGAAACAGCTGGGATTCAACGCCTCACTAATTCTTCCAATGCACTCATGAGCAGCACAGCAGGGTGGTGGGGGACATTGCATATGCATGTGAGGTGACCTGTGTTCCAGAAAAATTCCCAGACCCTTCAGTCTTCTTGAGCATCATGATAGCACATGAAAAAGCACATGAAAAATGTGCTTATTAAAATTTCTTGACTTAAGCAGTTCTGGATATTCTAATACCATAGCTGAGATGGTTTTGTATTAATCTAATTTTTGAAGTTTAGTCTTTGTACTTAGTTCCCTGAAGGATATTAACCAGGCTGTCTCAGTTCTGCTTACAGGAATAAGAAAATGGCACAAAGCAAAACCAAACAGAATGGTTTCAGCAGCACACTATGACCCATGAAATCTGTAACTTTCCTCAGAGACAAAAACAAAACAAAACA
This sequence comes from Cabassous unicinctus, assembly GCA_029593785.1. Lineage (NCBI taxonomy): Eukaryota > Metazoa > Chordata > Mammalia > Cingulata > Chlamyphoridae > Cabassous > Cabassous unicinctus. The sequence goes on from JAQZBX010014807.1 coordinate 22,480, forward strand.
AAACAAAACAAAAAAGCACAAAACTTGATTTCCTTGAGTGGTCAACTGAGAAAGGAGTCATGAAGACCTTGAACTTAGGCACCTGTACAACAATATCTAAACTTTGGTTTATCAACTGCTGAAACCAAGGACAAGTTTGATGTTCTTGAAACAATGCAGGACTGAGAAATTGCATGTACCTTCCTCACAAGACCCCTGGAAGCATCACTTGTTTTTGTGTGTGCGTGTGTTTTTCTTCTCACCTAACCAATTTTCTTTGCCTTTAAAAATGTTAGCTCTCATTTACATTTTGAACTGGTTTTGGGAACATTCCCACAATCCCCGGCTTGTACAGTTGCAATAAAACACCTTCTCACTGAGAGACGTGTTTCTCCTTTGTGGCACCAGATCAGGTGGGACCTTTTCGTGGAAATAGCCATGCTTATGGTAACAAGGACAACAGAAGAATTGGCATCAGGGCCCTGGTAAGCTAGGATCCTGTATCTTCCATGGCCTGCCCACAACAGGAAAATGGAGCCTATTGTGGGAACTTGGCCATCAGCTTCAGTTGGAGAAGGTCAGGAACATTTGTGGCCACTTATGAAGAAGCCATGCCAGTCACTTTCCTAAAGGAAACAGGTGGGCACCAATAGTTCAGTAGGAAGTTGGCAAGACTAGACTGGTTTCACAAAAACAAATGTATCCTGCTTTACTTTTACACAGATGTCTATTATATTAATTTAATTGGGCCTCAAATAATACTTTGTATGGGAAATTGAGCCCTGAAAGAGAAGGAGAAACTGAGTGAAAGGAAATTGGAGCTTGTTTAACATAGTTAATTGCAATGAGTCAGGGAATGATTTGAGGGTAGAAATATAATCAGATGGAGATAATACATCTGATTTAGAATTAGGCATTTTTAGAGTTTTATATGTATATTTGATGCATGTATGTATTGTATATTATATTCAATGGAGTCTTAAGACAGGTTTATGTTCTGAACTCAGTGTGTAGGATGGAAATCTGCCACAAAGCTGGTAAAAATAATTACGTTTATTTAATACCTTTTGAGTTGCATGGTGTGGCAGTTTGAGATTATTTAAGAATCCCAAAAAAGAGAAAAATTAGGTTTCTAAAGTAATCTATTCCTCTGGGTGAGATTCCCTGTGATTATAATAAATTCATACTTCTAAAGAAGATTTAGAAAAATAAGTGTTATGTCAAGAATATAGGAGATAAATCAATTTTATTTATACATATTAATAAAGCATAAATCCATCCAAAGTGTACAATCAATTGTATTTGTGTAATCACATATTTGTGCAATCATTCTCAGACCACTTTCATTATTCCAATTATAATAATAAACAAAAAACAAACAAACAAAGGAAACTCATCACCTCTCAATCTTTCTATGCTCCCCCTACCATATGTAGCTGCTATTCTGTTTCTTCTGTCTAGTGTATTTGTATTTATATTTTGTAAAATGTCTTATATCTGCAATATCACCCATATTTGTGATTTACATAAAGTTTTACTATCTTATACAGTCCCATGGTACAATTTTTAGCTTTCCTTCTAGTAACATACATCACCTTAGACTTTACTTTTCAACCACTGTCATACTCATACAATAGCACTGCTAGTTACAAACACCATGAAATGCTTTAACCATTTCTATTCATTTCCAAAGACTTACAAACAACCTTTTTACAAACTCTGCAAAGATTAAGCCTTAGCTTTCTATTCTCTACCCTCCTTCTATTTCCTGGTGACCTAAATTCTAACTATTAATTCCATGAGTTTACACAATATATTTAGTTCAAAAGAGCCCAGTCATACAGTGTTTGTCCTTTTGTGTCTGTCTTGCTATACTCAACATAATGTCCTCCAGGTTCATCCATGTTTGTCATATGCTTCGTGACTTCATTTCTTCTTACAGTTGCATAATATTCCATCGCTTGTATATATCACAAATTGTTTATACATTCATCATTTGATGGGCACCTGGATTGTTTCCAACTTTTGGCAATAATGAATAATGCCGTTATGAAAATTGGTGTGCAGATGTCTGTTCGTACTTCTGTTCTCGGTTCTGGGTATGTAATGGTATTGCCGAGTCACATGGCAAGTCCACATTTAACTTCCTTAGGAACTGCCAAACAGTCCTCCACAGTGGCTGTACCATTCTAATTTCACACCAACAGTGAATAAGCATTCCTATCTCTCCACATCCTATCCATTGTATATAGTTTTCTGACTTGATTGTTCACTTTGGAAGGATTTATGCTTTATTAATATGTATCAATACATTTTATTTGTTAAATAGAAAACAATTCCTTTCCTGTTCCATAATATCTATAAGTCTCTTCTTATCCTGAAGCAAACAGAGTGGACATCATCCCAAAATCCCAAAGGTTGAAAAATGAACAAACATAAGGGGGCAGTGTAACCACAGACCAAAGCAGAGTCATTGTTATTGTAGTTATTATCTTGTGTTAACAGAGTAACTTGTAATATTGATTTATAAATAAAATAAAATAAAAAATAAAAAATAAAAAAATATATTGGGGATATCCATATACCCCACCCCTTACCCTTCCCACATTTTCCCCGCATTCGTATCTTTCCTTAGTTTGGTACATGTGTTAAAATTGATAAACACATATTGAAGCATTGCTACTAACCATAGTCTATGTAGTTTACATTATAGTTTGCACTTTGTACCACACAAATTTATAGGTTTTGACAAAATATGTGAAGGCTTGTGTCTGTCATCACCATGCCATACAGAAAAAGTCCAATGCCACAAAAATGCCCCTTGTTACACCTATTCTTCTCTCTCACTCCTCTCAGAACCTCAGGTGGCCAGTGCCTCTATACTAATGATACACATTTTTCCATTGCTAGAATAATAATTGGTCTACATTGATCCATAGTTGAATTCCCCCATTAGATTTGTTCATTCCTCAATCTTGAGGATTTGGGGATGCTGATGCACACTGTGTTTCTGATTGAGATGGGGCTTAGATCTTATTGGGCAAATGGATGGAACTGACTTGCTTGCAGTTGTAGATCCTCTCCTTTTTGGGGCATGGGCATTGTCCAAAATCATCCTTTTCTTAGTTGTCTTTGGCAGGTACAATGAACTGGAACGTAGGTGTTACAACTTTGCTGAGATTCAGGGCTCAACTGGCATATAAATAGATAAAAAATTTAAGTTTCTGTGACATATTTTTAATGAGTATAATGCTAATTATTGGTTCAAATTAATGGGGCAGAACATCCATTTGTAGGGAATTTATAAATGAGTCTAACTCTGTTACATTCAGGAGTATATATTTAAAGCAAGGCCAAGTGAGAGGGTGCCAAATTGCTGAGATTTTCCACCCTGCCTATCGTGTCTAGATATCTCTAGAGCACTCAGAGGCCCTTCTGTTTGAGACTACTATGGCAGTCAATGAGATCCTACTGAGAGGTGCATAAGCATAATCTCTGGAATGACCTCCCTACTCACTTTGAAATCTCTTAGGCATAAAATCTCATTCGTATTTAATATTTCCCCCTTTTGGTCAAGACTTTTTTTCCAAATGCATCACTAGGTGGTACTGGATAATAATCCCTCTGTGCCAGGGAGTCTCTTCCTGGGCACTCACGCCCCATGCTGGGAGGAAATTAGTCATTTATGTGGTGAGTTTGTCTTAGAGAGAGGCCACATTGAGCAACAGAGAGGCTTTCAGGTGATAACTCTTCGGCGATATGTCATATTAGGCTAAGTTTCAATTTCACAAGAACAAGGTTCATAAGTACAACCATCAATATCAAGGACCTGGTGTAATGATCTGCCCTCCTTTGCTATGCATTGCCTATGTACACAGGGGATTCTTGCCAGTCAATTAGAGAATGTAGCAGGACTTCTTAGGATGGGAATTCAATATTCTTTTGGTTATAGTGTCGGTCTCCTCCCACAGAGAAATTGCCAATGACCACTTAAACATATTCATATGCCATAGAGAAATAACAGGTGAACCCCTCCCCACACATCCCCTAATCACTGACACCCTGAACCAGTGTTCCCCCTGTCACAGTTGTGCCCCTTCTCTAATACAAAACCTATACAAAAGCAAAGCCAAAAAATGAATGAATAAAAATAATAAGAAAATAAAATACTACTAATAATAATAAATCAAATACAAAAATAACAATTTTTTTCATTTTATCTTTCATCATAGTAAGGTATGTGATCTTTTATGTACAGTGACAATTTCTTCTGTATGTTCTCCTAGTGTCTTATTTTTTTTATTTGTCTTCAAACAGCTTTAGGTTACAGAAAAGTCCCAGAGAAAATACAAGGGATTCCAATATACTGACCCTTGCCTCTCTCATACTCTCCAATATTAATAATATTTTACATGTGTATAGTACATTTATTACAATTAATGTACAAATATTGAAACATTGCTACTAACCATGGTCAATGGTTGATATTATGGTTTAAATTTTGCACCATATACTTTAATAGGTTTTGAGAAAATATAAAGTGGCCTGTATCCATCATTGCAAGATCATGCAGAACAATTCCAATTCCCTATAAATGACCTTTGTTCCATCTAATCTTCCCTCCACTGTCCCCTCAGAAATTATGATAAACAGCAAGTTTCAATTTTTGAAGAATAAAGTTACATACAATAATATTGAAAGGGTGACATACTTGTCAGTTTTCCTTTATCAGGCAATGAACATGTTTTCAAGAGATTCTTAACCATTTAATTGAGAACATAATGGAGGACATAGCATATCCTCCAAGGATAGGAGCTTAATATTTTCTTGTTTATTGTGTGGTTCCCCACCCACTGAGATAACACACAATGAAATGATGAACACTTTCATATTCCTTAGAAGCCTGTCACAGTGTGACCTATCCTGCATATGCCCCACCCCTACCCCTGACACCCTGCACCAGTAAAAATCCCCTGCTATATTTGCCCACAGAGCATTCCCACCATTGTAATTTTAACCACAGACCTACAAATCCCCAGAGTTCACCTCTTCATTCCTCCAGCCTTCTCCCCAGTTCATGGATAGTCCAACCCAACCTCCCCACTTTTCTTTCCGTCACACTCCAGCATTGTCAAACCAATCACATCACTGCACCTTTATCACCCCACCCACTGCCCAACCACCCCATTCCACCTTATCATAGATTTTGCCCATATTGAGCTTTGGCTCACCACACTCTACTCCCTTTTTCTCTCCTGATACCCTACCTTCCAGACTCTAGCTCTGTGAGTCTGCTCAATTTGGCTAAGTCATATCATTGAAGACATGTAATATTTAGCCTACAGTGACTGGCTTACTTCATTCAGAATAAGGTCTTCAAGATTCATCTATGTTGTCCCATGTGCTAATACTGCATTCCTTCTTACAGCTGAATAATATTCCATTGTAGGTATATACCACAATTTGCATATCCATTCACTGTTGATGGACAGGGTTTTCTTCCAATTTGTGGCAATAGTGAATAATGCTGTTATGAACACTGGTTTGTATATATTTGTTTGTGTCCCTGCTTTCAATTATTCTGCATATATACCCAGAAGTGTGATTGCTGGATCATATGGCAGTTGTATAGTTAGCTAGCTGAGGAACTGACAAACTGTCCTCCACAATGGCTGGAGCATTCTACATTCCCACCAGCAGTAGATGATTGTTCCCTTTCCTCCACATCCTATCCAGCATGTATAGTTCTATTTATGTAATTCTACCAGTCTAGTTGGTGTAATATGATATCTCATTGTAGTTTTGATTTCCATTTCCCTAATAGGTAGTGATGTTGGTCATCTTTCCATGTCCTTTTTAGCCATATGTATTTCTTTTTTGGAGAAGTATCTATTCAAATCTCTTGCCCATTTTTAAAAAATGGGTGGCTTGTCTTTTTATTTTTGAGATGTAGGATTTCTTTATGTATGTGGGGTATTAGGACCTTATCTGATAAATATTTGCCAAATATTTTCTTGCATTGAGTAGTCTGCCTTTTCACTTTCTTGACAACTTTGAAGCACACATGCTTTTTTGTTTTGTTTTGTTTTTTTAATTTTGAGGACATCCCATTTATCAATTTCATCTTTTGTTGATTGTTCTTTTGGTAAATTTTATGAAACCATTTCCTACTACAAAATCTCGCAGATGCTTCCATAAATTATCTTCTAGCTTGAAATGGTTGGCTCTTATATAAAGGTCTTTGATCAGTCTTATCTTTTATATAGAGCATAAGATGGTGATCCTTTCTCTCTTTTTTTTTTTGGATACGGATATCCAGTTCTCCAAGCACCATTTGTTGAAGAAGCCATTCTGTCCCAGGTGACTGGCCTTGATGGTTTTGCTGAATATTAGTTGGACATATAAGCAAGGATCTATATCAGAACTATCAATTCAGTTCTATTGGCAGTAGTATCTATCCTTGTGCCAATACCATTCAGTTTTGACCACTGTAGCTTTGTAGTATGCTTTAAAGTCAGGTAATGTATTAGTCGGCCAAAGGGGTGCTGATGCAAAATACCAGATATCTGTTTGGCTTTTATAAAGGGTATTTATTTGAGGTAGAAGCTCATAGTTACCAGACCATAAAGCATAAGTTACTTCCCTCACCAAACTCTGTGGCCATGTGTTGGAACAAGATGACTGACAATGTCTGCAAGGGTTCAGGCTTCCTGGGTTCCTCTCTTCCTGGGGATTGTTTCTTTCCTGGCTCAACTCCTCTGCACCCTCCACAAGGCCAGCTGTAGTATATTAGGCAAATGGCCCATCTCTTTTCCCATGCCCTGTTTCTGTGTCCAGTTGAGCCTTCTCTCCTTCTTCATAGATCTGCTTCTCTATGTATTTCCTTCCCACACTCCAGGATCAAAACTCTCACTCTCTTCTCTGCTTTGTAGTTTTCTCTGGAAGAAAACAGAGTAACTGAGACTGATATAGGAGGCCCAGAAAGAAACATGCCTTATGCCAAGAAAGAGATGATTTCAGTTAAGCAAAAATCCTCAAGAGACTGGGCCCATGGAGCCTGAAGAAGAAGGGGAAGCCCAAACGGGAAGGCAGAGACCTGCCAGAGATCTGCAACCACCTTGCTTCAACACATGGCAACTGGATTTGGTGAGAAAACAACTTTGAATTGGGCTTTTTATGGCCTTATAACTGTAAGTTTTACCCAAAATCAATACCCTTTATATAAGCCAACAGATTTCTGGTACTTTGCATCAGCAGCACTTTGGTAGTCTAACATACATGGGAATTGTTAATAGATTAAAAGAGATGCCTAACATATCCTAAGTAAAATTTTTAAAAGTAAAATGTTATTAATTTAAATATTATGATAGTTGTATAAAATTCCAAACATTTATCAGTGTCTTCATTAGCCATGATATTCCTGATATTGCTTGTCAATATTAGACTATAACACTGAAATGCTTTTGGTCACATTTTCAGTTATTCTTAAAAATTGTTACATGCTGTGGAAGCAACAACTTTCCTCCTCAGTTGCATATTTTTTATATGAACTGTCACAAGATCTTTCACTCTTTTAAGACTTTCATTAGTTAACCACAGCCAGTTTAATCTTTTGTTAGTGATACAGGCATCTACTGATACTGGTAAAATAACTTTGAAACAATGCCACTGGACTGAGTTAAAATTTCCAGAACCTAATGAAAAAGTTGATGAGTCCATGCAATTGCCAAAACAAATAAAAAAGAAAAAAAAAGTCATTTACATAACACTGGATGATCTGACAATGATGATTATGGGTTTTCTTTAAAACTTTGGTCTCAAACAGATATTTGCACACTGATGTCCATAGTGACATTGTACACAATTTCCAAAAGATGGAAGCAACCCAAGTTTCCAACAACCAATGAATGGATAAACAAAATGTGGTATACACATCCAGTGTAATATTATTCAACATAAAAGAGAATGAAATCTTGATACATGAACATGGATGGACACTGAAGACATCATGTTGACTGAAATAAGCCAGACACTAAAGTACAAAAGGATCAGAAGTTCTGAGGGGAGGTGGAAGAAACAGGTGAAACATAGGGCATTTGAAAGGCATTGGAATTAAGTGTAAATCACAATGTAGATTATAGATCTTTGTTAGTAATAATGTTTCAATATTTATTCATCAGTTGTAACAAATGCACCACACTATTGTAAGATGTAATTAATAGGGGAATATGTGGAATAAGGAAGGCTTGGGGTACATGGGAATGCTTAATACTGTGTATATAAATTTTCTGCAATCTAAAACCTCTTTTAAAATAAAATTTATTATATTTTTTAAAGAGGGAAAATGTTAGATTGTATATATGGTGACTGAAAAAATTAAAAGATACATAGAACTACATTTACACAAACACTGAACCCTAAATTAAGCTATGAACTATAGTTAACAGTACAATTATAAAAAGTTGTTATCATCAATTGTAACAAATGTTCCACACCAGTGCAGGGAAATGGAGAAACAAAAATTAAGATTGAGACAGAGAACAAACACCAAAATGTGACTGAAAACAAATGATCAGAGTGAAACCTAAAGGAACCTAAAAAGTTAAAGGTCACAGACTGTTCTTCTTGGGAGCCTTGCTTTCACACATTCCCTCCACATTTCTTCCCACAGCACTTCCTGGGATCCTTTGGATTATCAAGATGGCATGAGTCAAACTCAAGCTCCATTAACCAGTGAGTCAGGCTTCAGGTCACTGGAGTCACAAAGCTCTCTAAAGCAATAAAGTTTTATTTTTTCTTAGCATAGGCATGATGAGAAGAAAGCAAGGATCAAAGATGGATTGCTTATCTTTGGAAAAACTATGAATACAGGGAGTAGAATTTCTAAGGCTGCATATATATGTATATATTTGTGTGTGTGTGTATATATATATAGTTATATATATATATATATAGTTGTGTGTGTATAACTATATATAGTTATAGTATATATATATATATGTATATATATATAGTTATGTATATATTTGTGTGTGTGTGTATATATATATATAGTTTTATAGTTATAGTTTGACTCCCACTCTAGTTCCCTAGTTGCCAAAATTTTTATTCAGCTGCTGATACACAAATTGGAAGACATCTCCATTCAAGCTTGGACCTCACCTGCTACATAGGTTAAACCCTTTGCCTAGATGATCCAAATCTCTACCTGTTGGTGATTGACTCATCTCCCATAAAGTGAACCCCATTGGAAACAGGGCGTTTGAAGCTGTTATTTGTTAAGGTGGGGGCTCATTTGTGAATAAGATCTGGAAAAATCATATTGAGATGTGGATGTGTCTAAATCCATATTTCTTGATTGCTCATAAGCAGAAGGAATTTGGACACACTCAGTAGAAGCCAAAAATCTTAATAGGTCAGAGAATGAATCAGATTACCTGGGACAGAGGCAAAGATGCAATCCACTTAGCCACAAGGATTCTGGCAATCCAGCAATAGTCAATTATTACATGTCAGAGGGAAGCACGGCCTGCTGAGACATTGCTTTTGGACTTCTAAACTCTAAAATTGAGAGACAATCAATCCCTGTTTTTAAACCATGCAGTCAGGGGTTTTATCTTAGGAGCCCTATTAAATTAAGACTCCTCTTCTTTGAATCTGGGTCTATTTAATGTGACTACACAGCCCCTTCCATTAAGAGGTTAAACATGTTTCTTCACCTTTGATTTTGCAGAGGAATTCAAGTGATTTCTTTACTTTAGTCAAGAAAATTCTGTGGAATTGGCAGTGTTACTCCAGAGGCTTTTGTGTATTTCAAGGTTGCTCTGCATTGAAATCCTGAATCTTCAATGTGAACAGCCTAAGCCTAGCATGCAGGAAGATAAGATGATGTGAGGAGGAATACCCTTTAGTCTTATCTGAGGCCACTCAGGACAGCATAAGAGGTAGCAAAGACCCCAATAATGAACAAAACCCCTTCCCACCTTACACACAGCTGGATGCACTCTCATGAGAACCCCACAGAAATCAAAACAACTCCAAACCATGGACTCCCATGCAATAAACAAGTATTTTCTAAAGCCATACACTTTCTAGAGGGCATGTTATTCAGCACCAGCTTACTGACACAATAACAATTTTAATGACAAAAAGGAATTCAGAATAATTGTTTGCAACTTCTTTTACCATTATTCAGATATTTGAATATAGCATTCATAATCAACCTGTTTCAAAAGTCTATTTCAGATGACTATATTAAGAATTGACTACCACTGAGATTTCCTTCTGTGCAACCAGGAGAGTTTTGAAGGACATGCATTTTGTGCAAGAATAATTCATGGCCTTATCAAAAGACCCATTTTCAGAATCATGATTGGGCAGTATTTCAAGATCTTGATTCAGTCATCCATAGATCATGAAGATTGCAGATAGTTTTGAGCATAAGAGAGACAAAGAAATTGTAGAATATATGGCTTTGCTTTTTCCCACAACACTTCCATGTCTTCTGCCTTCCAGTCATACCAGCATTTCATTTCTTAATAGACAGCAAGACTTGAGAAACTACTGGAGCTCGTGACTGAGATGTAAAACTTGTATGTTTAGTGTTCTGTCCCAGTAAGCTCTAAGAATACTTTATTCTATGAACTCTTTAACCACTCTCATATCAATAGCAAGATGTAACAGCATTACCGACAAACACTGTAAATGGTTGTTGTATGTAGTTGCCATGAAAGTATAACTTCTGCCTTTCTGAGAAACACTGTGAATGTCCAGTCTTTGTTTATCTGTTCTGGGCACTGCATTTTTAATCATGATTCCCCCTCACATGCTCTCCCCTTTTCACATAGACATGTAGTATAAATGACCCCTTTTGCTTTGTGGCAAGTGCAGCTCAAGTCTTGGAAGTGCCATGCTCTCTGGCCACTGCCATGGATGAGGATTCAGGCCATGACCAAGCTTGGACTCCCCAAGAGAGAGGATCTACCCTCCAGACCATCAAGGGCAGGATCCAATGCAATCCCCCTTTTAAACGCTCTTTTGCTTGCTAAACTTGACTTGTCCAAGTCTTTCTTTGGTCTGATATATCCCTCTCAGGTTAGTGGAAAGCTGTCATTTTATAATAGCTCTTTGCTGTATGCAAAACAATTGGTGTAGTTGGCAGGATTCATCAGATCAAAGCATGAGCTGGGGTGGGGATTCATACATGGGACCTGGGGTCCTGGGAAGGCATATGTCCATGGATGATGGGGTCCCTGGATGGCATTCATCCACAGAAGGAATCCCAGGATGGCCTTTTGACTCCACATGAGGTGGGGTTGCTCATTTGCTTCACTATTGTGGAATTCCATGTTAGAGCAAGGATGCCCTGAAAACACTGATGGGAGTAGAGCACTTGCTGCAAGAACAGAAGATTATGAAGTTTAAGAAAGGTAGCAGATGCACTTCTACAGCAGTTGGCTCTGTGTTGCTATGAGCAATAAAGTTAGCTGCAGTAGATTTTCTGGAGAAAGACAAAGAAATCCACCATTTGAAAGAAGAGTTACAACTAGAATGGGATTTGCAGACTTCCACCTCTGCCTTAGTGACAGGTCTTTCTGAGCAACTAGATAACAAAGATGAAAATATGGAAATATTGGCCTGTTAATTTTTAAAATTAGAGTTTCATAAACCTTGACCCAAATTATCGTCTATCTTAGCAAAAAAGGATTGGGAACTTAAGACCTGGAATCCCTGGGAAGAAGATAGTGATCCAGATATAACAATTATTAAAGAAGAATCCTTAAATCTTAATGTAAGATCACTTGTGCAAAGGAAAGCTAAATCACAGATATACATCCTGCACAAGCAGAATTTGTAAACAGTGCACTTGTCAGTGAAAGCATGCTTGAAAGGAAATATTCCACTAGAAATTTAACTGATATGGGGAAAACATTCCTGCAGCAACTCCATGAACCCCTTGCCACCTGGATTGTGTGACTGTGGGCTATTGGGGCTGATGGAATTATTTGAACCACTTGAGAAATGGAAAAACTTAGCAACTTTAACGTTCTCTGTTCTTTTTCCATGTTAATTCTAATTGGAACTGGATATTCACATTGATAAATTGGTGCTGTTAAAGTTTAGTAACTTTTGAACTGGACAACTCTATGAAAGCAAAAGAGGAAGAAACTAGAAAAATGCTGGCCACATTTGTAAGCCTGCAATTCAATCATGGCACAGCCCTCATAGCAATGAGACTCCCCTGAGAACTTGCTTTTAAGAAACTGTTTCAGAAATGTGTCCTTGTAAATGTTTCATAATATATCTCATTTTGATACTGATAAAATAAAGAACAAGAGAAAGCATATATTTCTGAAATCCAACCACTTTGAGGTATCAATTCTCTAGTATTGCATGGTACTAGGTATTTAAAATGAAGAAAATTTATGTTTCCATAAAACCAAATTGAGTCATTACTCTGACAAGTTTGTTTAATTTGGGTGGCAATTGTATGTTGTAAGAGGTTTGCTTGGAGACAGTTTCCAAAATCATTTTGGTAGCTTAAGTATGTAAGGTATATAAAATGTGCTTTTTCTTTTTATTAAGGAAAAAGAAAATAATTTTGTCCTAAGATAAAATGACTGGATATTAAGAAAAAAGACAATGTGGGACAAAACCTGAATGAATGTAGGAAATGCAGAAGGTTCACAGAAAATGAATTTTTGTGGTCAAAGATGGGTAAGATGTGATGGGTCTATCTATAAAGTTTTAAACCTTAGTATCACATAATATACTGATTCAAAGCTAAAATTTCAATCTTTCTCTGGTAAAGTGACAAAGTTTATTAAATTACTAGTCTTTTGTAATGAAAGGTTATAATGAATTGTCTCCTGAATTACCAGCATACAAAGCAGAATGTCTATTGTATCAAAACAGCTTCTTGTACTTGATGTTAACTTCATCAAGACCTTGGCTGTGTAAGAAAACAATTCTCTCTTTTAAAAGAACATAATATTCAAACTGAACAACTTTTAACAGTTTGCTTTCTCAAAGTCAAACCCTAGAAAGCATCTTTTTTTATTTCATAGTTTTGGAAAAGATTTGTTCCTTCACCTTGAAAAAAGTGAAGTACTAAAAAGAGTAAAGTTCATTTGATATGTTATAAATTGCATGCCAAGTATTTAGAATGTGTATAAAAATTAAAATGTGTATAAAAATTAAAACCTTCAGTTAATCAAATTTATATATGCAAAATGTTCATTTAAAAACTTAAAGATAGTATAAAATTCCTAAAGATTTGATGTTTCTGCATAATTTTAGATAACAGTATAATGTTGTTAATTGTGGTTTTATTTATTTTAACAATGTTATATGCCACAGAAACAACCTCTCCTCCTGGGAATCAAGAGGAGATGCTCTGGCCCTGTATCTGCATGTTTGCCCGATACCCATGAAAGAAGCAGCCTTGTGAGCAAACAAAAAGAGTGGCCATTGAGGGCCTGCCATGGTGTGGTATATGGCAAAGGCATTGGGCATTCCTATAAAGTATTCTGACCTGGTTTATGTCATATAAGATTGTACAGCCTTGACTCTGGCCATGAGCAGTGCCTTACAGCAGTGTACATGTCCATAAAGCCACACACTACAGGAAAGGACTTCAGTGTTGTTGGACTCTCTCATGCGTTAAAACCCTGTCCCCAGTACCATGTATAGTGTCTCTCCATTTGAGTTATTCCCTAGTTTGTTCAGTAAGACCCCTAAAACAATAAAGATATGTGACATATCTCCTTGTCGTGCTCATGTAGTAGACAAAAATACGCTGCTGCTTTGGATTCCTGCAACTCTGCCAGCTGGTAATAGCTCAATATTGCTAGATCTACAATGGACATTGTCTCTAGACTGGCTCTGTTTCATAGTGTCAGAGGGTGCTATGCTTCAAGTGAGTGAAACCTTGGAGCCTACCTCCCTATTTTCTTGAGTACCAACAGTGCTGCAGTATACTGGCAATGTGAAGGATATACCAGGTAGAGCAATGATTGCCAGAGTATTGTGGATAGAACCTAAATAAACACAACTGGCATTACAGCCTGTTCCCATGGAGGGACAACATGTATGGTATTGCAAACCTGGAGCTCACTCATTGGCAGACCATGTCTTAGGATCAATAGGAGAAACTTCAACTGTTATTGTTATTCCCAAAGATCTCCCTCTCCAGATACCCACTAAACACTTATGTTTGTGTCTTCAGGCTAATCCTCCTGTTTCATATGAGCCCATCCAATATCTTTCTTGACTGGGCTGCCACTTTGGCAGCAACACACAACCAAATGAACTGTTTGGTATGCAAATATGTGTTGGACACCTGCAGCTCCAGTCTTCTTTAAAACATCCTTCTCTTATCTTTGACTAATTGGAATAATTGGTTAATTACTATAAATCCTAGCCACCCTTCTAGGTGGCATCTCCCAGAACCCACAAACTCTTATGGTTATTCTGCTTGTTAAATGTCTCTTCTATGATCAAGGAACATGTCAACAAAACCCACCCATTCCTCATGTCAGTTTGGGATGGCCTCACCTGGATGTTCACAGAACATGGTGTCCTAGATGCTTGAGCAGCCTTTTGTCTTGAAATAAACAACACCTCCAATCAATGAACCCATTGCTGCATGGGATTTCTGTCATCACAGATGTATGACTGAATCATCATTGTCTGACAGACTGAATGTAATGGACAGCAAAATGCATCACTATGTATGGGAGCTCATATACCCCCTTCAGGAGTGGGTTGGTTATATGCAACACACTTTTGGCCATGTCTACCCTTTAACTGGACAGGAAGATGTACACTAATGTATCATTTTCTACTGGGAAGTATATGCAAAATTTTACCCAGCACTACCCAAAATCTCCCAGCTTTACAAGGCCATTTTGGCATTAGAGTAATGAGCTTTCTAGCATGATAAGAGTGGCTGCTTAGTATTTTCCTTCCTGTTACTGGAGCTTTGGATGCTTTAACACAATTAACAGCCCTGGTTAATTTCACTGACCAAGCTCTTAGTGACACTAAATATAGTGTAAGCCTCTTGAATGAAGAAAAAAACTCTAATGAGAAAAGTGGCATTGCAGAACTATACGGCTTTAGATATACTTACTGCTGAAAAGGGGAACACTTTTACTATAATCAGCACTGCTTTCTGGACCTATGTACCTGGTGAACATGCTAATATTACCAATGCTTTGAATCATTTACGAAAGTCTATCTACCCTACAAAAACCCTAAGCTTAGTGAACTCTTTTTTTACAGGCTCACAAACCTGTTCTCACATTGTGGTTATACTTTATTGTGGCAGCCATCAACGGAGGTGCTTAGCTCTCGTCAAGACTGACTACGAGACAAGGTCCATGGCTGGTCAAGGAGGGATCAAGGATACCCGACTTGCAGAGAAGAGCTAAGCACTTCAAGACTTGGAGCCTAATTTCACCCTGTTTATACTCTTACAAAGGCCATTTTTAAGCTCCTTAAGAAATATGCCTCATTGGGTGCTGGACTGGTTAGTCAATAACGGGCAACTGGACTCCCCCCCTCCCTCTTTCTGCGGCAAAGCCGCTGGGTCAACCTAAGACAGGGGCCTGGCCAAGTGCTGCCATGGTTTCCAATGACGGGTAAGACCCAGCTGCCGTTTAGCACGGTCCTGACCTAAAAAGGGCAATTGGAACCCCCTCTCTCTCTCCTTCTGCGGCAAAGCCGCTGGGTCAACCTAAGACAGGGGCCTGGCCAA